>VZTU01017429.1:331331-382993 GCA_013400835.1 Zapornia atra | reverse complement strand
TATGGCCACTTAATCCCCGCGGCAGTCGCCGCCGCAACTTTTCCTCTGCGCTCCGTTCCTTCCCCCGCCGTTTCCGTGGAAGATGACAGTTGGGGGAAGGACTGGAAGTAGTTGCAGCCCGCGAGCGAAGAGATAAGGCGGCGGCGCGGGAAGGTGAGTGGCACCAGCCGGCTGCCGCCCCGCTTCACTCCGCCCGGCGCGGCCGGCAGCGAGCGGCGGGGGCGCCGGGTCGGGCCGNNCGGCCTGTCCCACCGCCCGGCCGTCGTGCTTGCCTTGGCGGGTGGGGTTTTTTTTGGGACCTTTGGGAAGATTTCGGGAAGTTGGGCCGTGCCAGCGCGGGTAAGGTGGCGGTGGGTGGGGGGCGGCTGCGCCCCTGTAAGTTTTGTTGGGCAGAAGCGTGAGTGGAAGAGGAGCTTTCCGCGCGTGTGCCCTGCCCGGCGGAGGTGTGCTACGCCCGGTCCGTGACGGGGTCCCCCTGCCATCCCCTCCTTCCTCCTGTGGGGCCGGGGCCGTGTCCACCCCTGGGAGCTCAGGGGTGGACGGAGCCTCAGCGGGCCGAGATGACGGCGCGGGCTACCCACGGTCTGCTGGGTAGCGGGGGGGGGTTCGGGAGAAGCTGCACCGTTGGGGGCCGAACAGGTGGGAGCGGGGACGGGAGGCAGGGAGCGCCCCTCAGGCACCGCCGCCGGGCCGGTGTCGGAGCCGCCTGGGGCAGGCGGTGACCGAGGATAGGTCACGGATGCGTCCCGTCGCGGTTTCGGAGCCGGAGTTTTGTGTAACTGTATTTTCGGTGGCCAAGAGGTACATATATCTCGGCGAGGTAACTCTAGAGGTTAGCAACGCAGGGCACCGGACGGGTCGCTTCCGATAAGGGTGTGTTTGTTTTGACTCACCTAAAATGTCTGGATTTTGACCTAAAATGGAATAGAATAGCAATCGGTAGGCATTTGTGCTTATCACCGTTCTAGAAAAAAAAAAATCTGGTATTACTTGCAAGGCACAAATTGCATATTCATCTTTGAAAGGTTTGCACGGAGCCCACGGCAGTTGGTGGTTTTAAGTGCTCCGGAGAGGTCTAAACCCACTGTTGAACTAGGGGAGCATTTAACAGGGAAGAAATATTTAAAAGAAGCTGAACATTAAGAAAGAAGTAGTGAAGCAAATTGCGCAGACCCCTTGACATAGGAAAATGTGTGAATGTCCTTTTCTGATGCAAAAACTGTTGAGGATTTCTGTCACAAACAGCACAGAACAAGCACCGGCACATATTTCTCTTTCAACATTGTCAGCTTTAGTTCCTTGACATTTTGTTTTCTGTGACAGAGGAATAGTTTTGTGACAGTTATTCTAGATATAATTTGGAAGCCCACAAAGGCCTGTAGGCTCTGGTGAGAACTCATGAACGAAAACAGAAAGTATTTCACGTTCAGGTATTGCACTTTCAGGTTTTTCAGATGCCCACTCCTCTCTCCTTCGCCTCCTCTCCTCCCTTCCTGCCTGGTTCCCCAACAGCTTCCTTAGATCTATTGCAGATACTTAAAATTATCTTCTTATTGAATGTTTATAAATATTCTCTCCTGTCCAGTGCATTCCTGTATCGGTGGCCCCGGCCCACGTTATGTTTTGTACCCTGAACGCCTACTTTGTTCAGAAAGAAATGCAGGCTTGTTCTCCGTCGTAATACTGGAGCGGTCTTGAAAGGCAATTCCATCCCTTCATACAATCAGGTTGCATCATTATTTGTGTACGACAGCTACGCCTCAATCATATATAACTTTCCACCATCAATGATGCAAATAATATGCTATTTGAACACCTCTTTTTGTTATGTTGGAGGAGAGACATGATCCAAAAACACTGGGGAAAAACCACATCATGGCCCCAGAGAAAAGCTGCAGTCGGTTATATTTACCTAGCATTGGTGCCAGATCCTTCATATAAATATTGACATAGCTCTGTTTTGTATGAAACTGTTATTGTCAGTTCAGAATTCTGAAAAAGAGAAAAATGGGCCGTTATACTTTGCAGTGACCAAGTTGATGCAAAAGCAGCACCATAGTTAAGCCTACCCAAAACACTGTTCTTGGTGTCAGATTCCTTTGTATTTTGGTATCAAGGTCTATGTGAATGTGTAATACACCAAAATATTTTCAACCCGACAATAAAATGTTAGTTTTGAAAACAATAGTGTGTAGTTTTCTATTAACCTGCTTTTCCTCAGATGAACAGTCTACAGGATGAAACAAGGATAGTACTTTATATGTCGCTGTGTATCTTCCATTTAAAATAGGTAAAAAGCCAAAGTGCAATAGTGTCTTCACTACTGAAAGTCCCAATACATGTCTAATCTGGTGCAGTTGTTCCTACTAGCAGCTTTCTGGGAAGAAAAGATAATTTTGTGATTGAGCAGCATATGTATTTTTTTTAATTTCTTAATAGAAGATAACCTTAAATAGAAGATAACATCAATGTGGTGGGTTGACCCTTGCTGGAGGTCAGGTGCCCACCAAAGGTGCTCTTTCACTCCCTGCAGCTGGACAGGGGAGAGAAAAGATATGGAAAGCCTCGTGGGTCAAGATAAAGACAGGGAGAGACCACTCACCAATTGCTCTCATGGGCAAAATAGACCTGACTTGGAGAAAAATTAATTTAATTTATTATCAAGCAAAGCAGAGTAGGATAATGAGAAATAAACCAAACCAGAAAAAAACCTTCCCCCCCCTCCTCTCCGCCTCACCCCAGGGCTCAGTTTCTGATTTCTGTCCCTCACCACCAGTGGCAAAGGGGGACAGGGAATGGGGGTTGGGTTAGTTCATCACATGTCTCTGCTGCTCCTTCCTCCTCAGTGGAAGGACTCCTCACACTCTTCCTCCTCTCCAATGTTGGGTCTCTCCCATGGGAGACAGTCCTCCATCAACTTCTCCAGTGTGAGTCCTTCCCGCAGGCTACATTTCTTCACCAACTGCTCCACTGTGGGTCCCTTCCATGGGGTGCAGTTCTTGAGGACCAGACTGCTCCAGCCTGGATTCCCCATGGGTTCACAAGTCCTGCCAACAAACCTGCTCCAATGTGGGCTTCCCATGGGGTCACAGGCTCCTTTGGGCATCCACCTACTCCAGTGTGGAGTCCTCCATGGACTGCAGGCAGGTACCTGCTCCACCATGGACCTCCAGGTGCTGTAAGGGGAAATCTCTGCACTGATGCCTGGAGTGCTTCCTGCCCCTCCTTCACTGAACTTGGTGTCTGCAGGGTTTCTCACATCTCACTCCTTTCTCCAACTGCTTCTGCACAGCAGGCAGCCCTCCTCCTTAACTGTGTTACCCCAGAGGCACCACCACTGCTGCTGGTGTGCTTGGCTGGCAGCGGGTCTGTCTTGGAGCTGGCTGGCATTGGCTCTGTTGAACATGTGGGAAGCTTCTATCAGGTTCTCACACAACCCACCCTTGTAGCCTCCCCACTGCCAAAACCTTGCCGTGCAAACCCAATGCAATTAAAATGAGATTCAGTTGTAAAAATTAGGTGTTTTCTTAAAAAAAACATTTAAAGTGGAAGATAATTTTTAGTTGTTCATATCACTAAGATGGTCCCATAGACGTTGCTGTTGAAAATGTAATTTGCATACTGAAAATATCAACCAAATTTATGTTTACCCATCATGAAAATTATATGAAACACAGTATGCATTGCCAAGAATACTGAGGGTGACTAAATGTAGTTGGTATGGTTAGTTTCTCAGTATTCACCTCATGCTTAGTAGGAGAAACGTAGTTTTGAAAATAACCATATCCAATTGTATATGAACAGCTATAACCAATGAAAAATGACAGAAGAGTTGGAGTACGGCCTCATCATCTCCCAAATGGTAAATTAAGCATGTATTTACCAGATCACATATACTATTGTTATTTTATGTTTGTCAGTATTCAGAGTAGCTAATATAAAGCTACCTTGGGTATATGTATACAAACTGCATTGGAAAGTACTTCTGGTTTTCGGTGCAGTCATAGCTGAATCATGTCGCTGAGAGAGCTTAATATATCTCAGGAGTGAGGGTTTTTTCCTTTTACAGAAGTGGTTTGGGCTGTATTTGCTGAGGATTACATTATACATCTATATATCTATATAGGTATATATAACATCCTATATGTATACTGTTTATGTGAAATTAACTTCCCATAGATATCCAAGTTAAAAGAATGACTATCAGAGTTTTCCAGACTGTATATGAAAATGTGCTTTCTGTTGCTGCATGTAAGTAGGAAGGTACACTATACATTTGATGAGTTAAATTAAAAAAANAAAAAAAAAAAAAAAGCAAACAAAGAAACACACTTTCATGTAGAGACAAAACATTAGATTATTCCATGATAAAAAATATTTGTCATGCTTCAGAGTGTCAGTAATGAGTTCCAGAGAAGGAAAATTTTTTTTCAGTGAAAGTTGCACTGCTGAATCACTAAGGTTAAATTGTTTACTGAAGCTGATACGTGAGTAAGGCATTTTAGAGCTAATACATGACTTGATGAAATCACCTTTCATTTGCTCCTTTTGGTTTTGAGGTTTTTAGATTAGAATGATCATATATGACCAAACAATTTATCTCTTATTCGATGTAACTTACTTGGAATCAAGGCATTATATTGTGAACATCAGGACATGCAGGGTTGAAATGTTCTGTTCTGCTGTTGATTTTATTATAATAGCTTTTATAACACCATGACATTTATTTGTACATGCTAATCCATAGCTTCATCTTTAAGGAGCTTAAAAATTGAAACGAAACATTGCTTAACTACTGCAAAAAACCAATATTTCAATAACTTAAAACCATCTTAAAACCCTTTCAGCTACAAGGTATGATTTAACTTTCCTGTGAGGACATATCCAAACTTCTCTGTGCCTCTGTCTTATTACACAATATATAATTCTGTAACTTTTTGCTGAAGAAGTTTGTCACTGCAGAAAGTTAGCATGTGTTTAAAAACAATTTAGACACATTTATAGATTTAAAAAGTGTCAAAGGCTAGAAAGCAGAGAGATAACTGTTCTGGATCACAGTGGCCCCAGCCTGTAAACATTCGGGGGACTTCAGGATACTCCAAGGAGGTATCCTTACAGGGTTACATTGTGCTTTTTTTTATAACTCCTAGGAGGACCTGTTCCATGATCTTCTGTGGCACAGAGGTGAGGCTGACAAAAGGTGGTACCTGGTCCGCTAGGGAAATAGGCAGCCCTGAACAATGTCTGTCTTATGTGTGTACAAGGTAGGAGAAGACTTGAGCCCAAACTTACTCATAAAGGTGACATGCTACATAGTGTCTTTGGTACCTCAAGCTTTTGTAACACCAAGGGTCATTCTGCCTTTCCCTTGCAGCTCTTGAACCTTTCACCAAAGCTGCTGGGGCAGTGTCTCGCTTGCTGTCCCTCATGCTGTTGGTCTTGTACTCTTGTTCTCGTGGCCTTGCACCTGGACATCCTGATACTGCTGTTAAATCAGGTTTCCTGTAGGAAGTGATTGCCACTGGGGTAAGAATACCTCTTTTTCACCATCCTTGTCTTGCACCTTTGCAGCTTTCAGGTTGCATTAGGAGAAAGACAAATAGCTGGTGTTACTCAATAATATGCGCAAAGCTTAACAGCCAGTTAGCTTGCAACCCAGCCTCTGATCAAAGACTACTCCAGTCAGTGCTAATAGCATCATAAGTGGTGATAGGCAATAAAGAATTTGAACAGATCGAGAGGAAATCTGTATAGCTCCTATGGGAAAAGTGGTATGATGGATCATCTGATGCACTGGAGAGGACATCTGGGAGAGGATGCTTATTGAGGAGACCCTGTCAATTTTCTTTACTAGCCCCTGGAGGGAGTTTTGCCTTTTCTCTCCCCAGTTTCTCCTTTTGCTTTTCTAGAACCTTTCCCTTTTTTGTGGGTTTTTTATCTCTTCCCCCATTTCTTTCCCCCCTCCCCCTGACTTCTATTATTAGAGTTGTGCTAATAGATTGGTACATGTTCAATTTATTAATCTTTGAATACACATCTGATAACTTTCTTCATTTTACTTTTTGCTCAAACAGAAATCGTACATCCTCTGAGCCTTCCTTTAGTCAGCCTGAGTTTACTCTTCTCGTTTATTTTAATGTAAGAATATTTCTCTTCCTCCAGATACCTTTGTGCCCTGCTCTGTGTCCTTTTCAATCTGAGTTTATATTTCTTCAGCAAATGGGACCAGAATGATGATCTGTGCCCACAGAAATCTCATTAGTGCTTTGTCCAAGGGTGGTAATGCTCTTAGCTCTTTTTAAAAAATCTTAACTAATGTGTGGTAGGATGTTTTCAGGTCACACTGGAAGTTTAATTTCCTTTTACTTTTTTGTGATGGTCACGATTACACTAAATTACAGAAGCATTCAAGTTGGAAGGAATCTAAGAGGTCTGCAGTCCAAGCTCATGGTCAAAGCAGAGACCACATAGATTTCAGACCATATTGCTTAGGGATTTGTCCAATTTTGTCTGGAAAACTTCCAAGTAAAGAGATTGCACAACCTCTCTGGACAATCAGACCCAATAATTATCCTCAGCTATTTTTCTTCTTTATGTTGAGTCATAGCCTTCTGGTTTCTATTCATTATTGTGGTCGCTTGTCCCATATATGTCTGTGCAGATCCTGGCTCCATCTTGTTGGTAACCTCATAGGTATTGCAGGCCAATTTTAGGTCCTTTCTAAAGCTGTCTCATTTCCAGGCTGAACAGGCTCTTCTCAGCTTCTCATAGGGCAAATGCTCCAGCCCCAAACAGTCTTCATAGACTGAGGAGGAGGCACCTTTCAGTTTTTGAGAGCACAAAAACTGGATGCAATATTCCAGATGAGGCCTAGTGCTTGAGTAAAGGGGAACCCTAAAACCTTATATTGGTAAAGCTACCAAATACTAAATTGCACAAGATTCGGAAAATTCATGAATAAGGCATTGGGTGGAAATGTACTGTATTGAGACCATAAAATTAATACAAGCTATTATGTGTTTTTAAACAAATTATTATTGCACCTTACATAGAACACAGTTTATTTGATAGTTCTTATTAGGAAAGTTCTTGAATCTTGTTATTTTGGACTAGGGAAGTAGCGAGACCTGGGAATTTTATTTTAAAACACTTTACATGTATTAAAATATTTACTTTATAGAAGCACATGAAGAACGTGACATGACACAGTCTGTATGTTTAGAGTTTTAATTATACAAAACTCTAATTATTCAAGTTTAAGTCTCCAGGGTGCTTAACTATTGAACTGAAACCTTGCTTTGACAAGAGGTGGGTGAAGTGCAGGCGTGAATGTAAGATTTCTAAGGAAAAACCTGAAACACTAAATTCCAAATGTAAAAAAAGCAGCATGAATGTAGTAAGTGTGCATGTGTAAAATGTATAAATTACTGACATTTTACCTGACTCATAGGTAGATAGCTATTTAGCTGTTAATATGTAGCTTAAAATCAGAGGAATATAGCGACAAGATAAAATAGATACAGTTACCACTGTATCTCTGTGTTTCCTCTTTTGGTAGACAATAACTAATCATTGATTAATAAGCTATACAATAATTAAGTGTAATTTTGATAGTTCATATAGGAGTTGAAGCTGCTTTATTTGGAATATAAATAGTTTATATATTATCTGAAAACATATTTTAAATTGGAAGATCAGTGAGTTGAAATGGAAATAATAGATGAAGCAGATCATAAAGCGTTTTATAATGTGGGTTAGGTCTGCTCTGCTGACCTCCATCATCCACATTAGGGATCTAGCTGACCGTTGCCATAGGATCCTTTATGGCTTCTGGGTACTCACTTTTACTTCCATGAAAATCAGGGTAAGTTGGGAGCAATGAGGAACTGAAGTTCAATCTCAGCAGAAGCAACAGAATGAGGACATGGTCAAGATGCAGTCCTGTGGCAATCAGGGCCACAGAGCTGACAAGAGTGAACAGTTTGGGGGGAATCCAAACCACCGTAAGAGTCAGAGAAAAGTATTTTCATTTGTAAAAGATATATCTAGGTTTAAAGTATGGATACTGTCTGTAGTAGCAAGTCTAGCAATCCGTTTCTTTGCATTTGTACATTTCTTGCTTGAAGATGGATGATTTGCAGTAAACACGGAGCAATGTAACTAAGAAAGGCTGAGTAAAACCTTTTAGAGGTGCTAGTTCTCCTATTTTGAACATGCTAGTCTCTTAGGAAGATCTTTCAATGAAGTAAGCATCAAAGAGAATATTCAACTGCTCTCAATAAATCCAGGCTTCTTACACAAAATCATTTTGGAAGAATGTGAAGTGTCTCTATTGTATACTGTCACATAACTTTGTCTTCCACTCGGTCTGGCTACACCTTTTTTTCTCCCCAAAAGAAAGAGGTTAGAGTCCTGATATGAAAATGTTAATTGAATATTGTTGTATATTAATTATTTGGAACAAAAGAAAGCAAAGCTTCCCTTTGATTGGAAAATTAACTTAGAAATTTAGAGCACTTTTCTCAAGAAGCTTTCATAAGAAACTAGTGACAAAGATGCAGGGTTAATATGATTAATGGGTGTAAAACCCTAGGTTTTTACTGCATTTCAGTGAGATACATATGATTGGAGCAATACCAGCCTATTATTATGATGAGACTTACTGTGGAACTTCTAAGAGCTGATCATTCATTCTTTTTCCTTGTGCTAATGCATGATACTGATCAAGATTATGAACAAAATGCAGGTTTCAAAAGAAGGTGATAGGTATGGACATCTTCTAAGCAATTTGCCAAGGAGGACACTGATATAAACAGTGTTAAGACCTTGATTGAAAACGGGGAGGGTTTTACTTACCTATGAGGATTTTGCCATTGACTATAATGAGGTCAGGTTGACACCTTTGCCCGTGAAATTTTCACCTCTAGATGGGCATTTGTATTGGGAGAAACAGTTAAAATTACAAGGAGAGCTTGGGGGGGCCCTGTCCAAGGTTCAGATCTACTGCAGACATGCACTGTGGAAGACCAGTATCCCAGCCAGGAGCAGAAATGGGAGTTGGGGTTGCAGCTAGTGGACATTAAGGGCTCATTTAGTAATTAGGGCAACCCAGAGAGGCTGATAATTTAGGCAGATGGTCGAAGCAGTGGAGGAGCTACAGAAGTGTATCAAAAATAATTCTTGATGATTCTTCTTTGCCATCTTTTGTCAGTTACCTTTAAATAATTTTAACAGATTGTGGCGTGCACTCTAGGTACATTTTCCCTACATCAAAATATCTGTGTGCTTCTGTCCTCTCCATCACTAGTTTTCCTTTGTGATGTCTAAATACATTTCTAGCTTCTTCAGTGTATTCTGATTACATGCAAACAGCAAACAGAGCGTGCTGGTATGCGTAGGAGAGTTTTTTGAGTGTCTGGCAAATGAAAACCTTTTTCTCTAGGCCACAAAGTAGGAATAGAGCTGCTTCCACTCTTTCACAGCAGTTTTTATGGAGAGTCTGGATGCAGTGTCTGTGAGAAATGTGGAAGTGCTGATTGACTTCGTAGTGACAAATCGAGTGCCTTTTCTGACCCTGCTTCCCATTTAGTTATCCTCACAGTGGTCATCCATATTTTTGGAGAGAGAGCTACTGGGGCGTTTGTTGCCTGTGAAGCCTGTACACATTGTTTCTCCTTGCTCCTTTCCTTTCTGTGGAGTGTTTCTGTGTCTGGCTTTGTAAGAAGAGACGGATCTGGGGGGGAGGACAGGAGACACAACCAACAGTCTGTCTTTTTCAGGTGGCATTTGGACCATAACAGGTTTTATGCATAGAAATGTCAGAGGGATTAAAATACAATTCTGTATAGATAACGAAGCAATGTAATAAATCCATTGTCATGCTAAGGAAAAGACACATATTCTTTGCAGTGATTTCATTTTGTGTACTAAGTAATATGAAAAGGCATACTTTCCATATTTTAAGGCTACAGAAATATACTTAAAATTCTGCTTGTTTACTCTGATGGAGAGCTGTTTTTCTTCATGGAATTGATTATGTGAAAGGTATGCTACAGTATTTATTTTAAAACATCATATGATTGCTTCTTTTTCAGGTCCCTATTGCTGTGGTATGTTATGTGGTTATTTTATATGATTCTCCTTTGTGAAAAAGAGCACAACATAGCTTTCTGCTCCAGATGTGTTAAAATCAAGATAGTGAAAAGACCAAAATCCATCATTTATGGTATATAGTTGTATTCTAAAGTGAATGGGAGCTGCATGGATTGTCGAGATCAGAACTGGGGGTCTAATCTGTTTATCTGGTTTTGTTAATATTTTGGGGTTTTTTTAAAGTCATACATTGCAAGGGAATGTGGAGGATGCACTAAGCACACACAAATCAAAGCAAAGCCAATGACTTTTCATCTTTAAAGCAGTTACTGAACATAAGTGCAATGAGCCGTCAGATTTTCATATTCAGGCTATTATTCCCTTATCTACAGACTTTTTCCTGTGATGATGCTGCTTCAGGTAGTCAAAGGAACAATTAACTGGTTTGATATTAACGGAGTTGATGTTACTGACACATATCAAGGTAAATAAAATGAGAATCTGACTTGTGTCAGGCTGAAAATGTATTAGCTAGTAAATCAGTCTAATTATACTGAATTAAATCTAATTGCGTATTGTCATACAGTCCCCAAAATTTTAATAGTAATTGGATTCCCATGCTTTGGTGTTTTTTAAAAATCTGAAGCATCATGTAAAATCTGTGGAACCTTTTCTGTAAAACTTCAGTTTCTGAAAAAAAAATGCACACTATTTAAAGAAAATTACCTGTTTTTGTCAGGAAGTTTTTGTAGAAAGTACTAGTAATGACAGAATTAATGTGATTAAACAGTTTATAACTCATAAAATTTGCTTTATTATATATTACAATACTTTATTATGTAACAGAATATTACAGAAGTTTCATATTTTGTTGTGAAGACTACTACTAGTCCTACTCCTGTTTTGAAAGATGACTGCTACACCTGAATTCTCTGGATTTACCCTGGTATTGAATAATATTGGCTGTGGCTTCACTAAAGCTACAAATATAAATAAAATTTTTGTGTAGAAAATAGCTGAAGAAATAATTGTCTCTGGATCAGGAATTCATATGGTTCTAACCATTTTCCAGCTGTTAATTGTTTAAAGTCCAAGTAATGCGGTATAGTAAGCAGTAAACATTGATGCTACCTAGCAAATGGTACTTGAAGCCAGCTATATTTCATTCTGCGTCTGTCTTAAAAAAAATTGTATTGATTAGACACTAAGAACAGTGCTGCCAGAAGAAATAAAGGGAAGTTTAAGGGAGTGAAAAATGTATTTTTTTAATCTGGAATAAATGAGGAAACTCTTTGGTTTAGTAACTGCAAAGTTACTCAATGCTGCGGTTCCCATTTCCTATTTATGCTACTAAATTGGAATTCTGGGTTTTTTCACTTTACATTGATTTTCCTTTTTCAGTGTAGCTGAAAATTAATAGAAGCTTTGCTTATTTTATTGCAGTTTTGTAGTAAAAAGAGAAAAAAAAACCTTTTACCCTAAGAATTGCATGCCAGTAAAATCTTAATTATTTAAATGGAAGTGAATATTTCAGGGAAGCAAATGGAGACTTCAGGCTTCGAAAACTGGAAACTGGTCTAGTCAAGATCATATTGGTTCATGATGGCTAGAAAATACTCAGAGCCACCCAATATCACCAGAAGTATCACCTAGGAGTAATAGGAAGTGAATATGTAATCAAAGAACTTTTCTCTCCATCCTGCCTCTAACTTCACCCTGGAAGCTGCAAGAAGAGGTCACTACAGAACTGTTCTCTGTGTTGTGGTATCTTGGATCTATTCCAGAGAGTATTTTTTTTTCTCTTTCACTTGATCAAAAGTCATAGCAAGTATCATACCAACACTGTACATACCACAGAAGGAAAACATTGCTTTTACATAACTGTAAGATATATCATGAGTCAGATAAATATTGAAAGAGCTAACTAATAGTGTCTCAAAGTAAAAAAACAAACAAACAAACCAACAATAAACCAACCAACCAAAGATCCCAAACCACTACAATTTTGTTGTTTGAATACCCATATTCCCATTGTACTGGATATGTATATAGCTTGTACAGAGTTGAATAATTTATACATGGATAGGCAGTAGCATCAAATAATAGTGAAGCCTGATTGTTTCTTCATTTTTTTTTAAGTCCCACTCCGTTTTGGTGCTGAGTTCCTGATCAGGAGTCACTTTCATGACCCAGTGAAAATAAGGTGGATTTAATAATGTAACAGAATTTATTCGGTATTCAGTGGATAATTCCAGTGCAGTATCAACAGAAGAGTCCTCCATTCTGTGTAAGGGTGTAAAATCTGCCATTTTGTTAGAGAATGGGTATATTTTAACTTTTATTACTGACACACAGAAAGTAATTACAGCTTTGTGTGTAAGCACTGGAGACAATTTGGAGTCAGCTGAATAGCTGAAGTAAAGAAGTTGAAGGAAAGAAGGTACTTACAAACACCTCATTATTTTTTTTTTTTTTTTTAATAATGAACTATGAAGAAACTGTGGCCTCACCTATCAGAGAAAGAACTAAACTCTATATTCCACCGTAAGGTTCAATGCAGTTAATTTCCATCTGCTGTTTCGGTAGCAAAGGAGGATGTTTTCTGCATGATTCATGCCGAAAGAACGGTTGTTTCTTTATAATCTTATTCACATTTCAGTAACCCTCTAATTACAGCGTCCAGTGGGCATAAATACTATTTAGATAAAACTGAATGCTGTGACTGCGTCTAAGCATGTAGAGTTTTATCCATGATTGCTCATAAAGGCTGGGATTTGTCCTCCTGCGCAGCAAAATGTTAGATGCCACTCTGAAACTATGAATCTGAATTTATTGCTTTTGATTATAGGACTAATTTCCCTACGTGTACAACTTTATATCCGCTAGGTGCTCAGGCCTACATCTGAAGCCTACATCCCATCTCTCTGTACGTTCATCTGGATGTTGAAGCATTCTTAAGGATTGAAGGTGTTGGCAATATTGTCCAGCAGTCCAAGTGATTTTCTACTTACTTTCTTCCATCTTCTGACTGCTGCACTTCACCATATCATATAGAGAAGGGTCTGGAGCCCAGGAATATTGCAGGGTACCTGTGTGCATTGTCTTTTCTCAAACCCATTGTGGGCTAGCTGGTTAAAGCAATGAGAGGAGGCATGGTGCTCAGGGAAAACAGCTTTCTGGGACCTACAGGAAAGTAGGAGTGGGACCGTTTATTAGTGAGTGTTGTGATGGGACAAGAGAGAATGGCTTTAAACTGAAAGAGGGTAGAGCTAGATTAGCTATTAGGAATAAATGATTTACTATGAGAGTGGTGAGGCCCTGGCACGGGTTGCCCAGGGAAGCTGTGACTGCCCCCTCCCTGGCAGTGTTCAAGGCCAGGTTGGATGGGTCTCTGGGCAACCTGGGCTAGTGGAGGTTGTCCTTGCCCATGGCAGGGGAGGTTGGAACTAGGTGGTCTCTGAGTTCCCTTCCAACCCAAACAACTCTTTGATTTTACATTGGTATACTCATTATGTAGTCATGGGTAGTGACAATAGTATTACCCATACACACTAAAGCACACACCCTGAGCCAACATTGATACATTCTGTGCTCGTACAAGACCTCTTAGAGCATGGTGGTGCCTCCTCTTGTGAGTAAGGATGTTTTCTTTCCCTATATTTTCCCCCACAGGTTTTTTCCCAGTCTCCATGGCAGCCTGAGTTCCAGTCTCAGCTCTAAACAGAAAGCTCTCTACCAGCCATAGGCAACCTGCACAGACAAGTCTTACCCTGATTTTTCCCCCTGTTCCAGGCCTGAACAATGCACAGTTTGGGATTACAGGTCTCTTAGTGACTCAGAATCAAGGACAACTCCTTGTGGGAGGAGAGGGAAAAAGAAGAGCTCATTTTTCCAGAGAAATTAAGATGATATATCTAAAGAATATCTGGCGTGTTTAAGAAACGTGAGAGAGCAGGTGTCTGGAGAGAGTAGCTGTGATCTTTGGCTTTGCAGACTGGATAGAGACCAAAAGGAAAAAAGGATTTAAATCAACTTTATTTTGTGTGTTTCTAAACTGAGCTGAATAAGTGGTTCAAGACACTCTTGATTCAAGTCCCACTCCTTCAGGCTGGAGTGGACACTTGAAACTAGCAGTTGTATGCTTGCTGTATTTAAGACAACGCTGCTTCACTTGATCTGTCCCAGTCATATCAATTGTAGGAGTTGGAAGGGACCTCAAGAGATCATTGAGTCCATCTCCCCTGCCAAAGTAGGTTCCTTAGGACAGATTGCACAGGTAGGAAAATATCCTATATCCAGGAGAGAGCTGACAGTAATACCAGAAACAGGACAGCTGTGTTTGGTCTGAAATCAAGCCTGGAGCCCCTCCTGCGTAGCAAATTTTCCTGTTTTGCATTTCCTAAGTAGTTAGGCAGGTAGTTCCAGTACAGAACAAGAATGCTGGGAGAACCAGAGTCTCAAGAGCCATACTAATGAGGTCAGGGTGGTGCTTCAGTGCAGGGCTTCATTGCCTGCCTTGTCTGATGAAGTTACAAGTGCTCTTGGTTCACTTTTCTGCAACTGGGGGATGGTTGTATCTAGAATAGAAGCCCACATCTTCTCCCTCTGTCAGATACGTCAGAGTGGTAAGGTGGATCTGAATTCCCTCAGTTCTGGGGGCTGGCAGTTGGGTAGGATATATAGCCTGTCACACCTGGCTTTCTCTTTTGAATCAGATTAAGATATTTGTACATGTATCTAGCTGAGAACTTCGGCTTCTTTGCGGTGATTTTCACATAAGGGCAAGTTTGGGGGTGGTGAGTGTGGGAAGGAACAGTTGTGACTTCAGGTGTCAGCTTCCATGTTTTTACTGCTTGGGCAGGTTGTCTGGCAAATACTAAAAGAGCATGTGTCCTCTAGGCAGAACCAGTATACCTTTGTCATTGTACTTCCTTTCTGGACATGTGGCAAGATTGGTAGCTTTAAGATCAAACTTTATCTAATTCTTCCTCAGTACCTTTGGGAAGTCAATGAGATCCAGTAAATTTGTCTGAGGATTTTTTTCTACGCTGTATCTCTGGTATGGGGCTGGGAGAAGATCCTGAGGCAGGAGAGGTTGTTTGAAGGTGATTCCAGAGCTTCATGGAAGTTGCCCCTAGGATACATTCTCAGGGTTGATGGCAGCTTCTGAATGTTTTATATAGAGTTGCATGGAAGGGGCAGATACCACATGAAGCCAATAGCAGAACTCAAAATTTTTGGATACTGAACCTTTTAAAAACTTTAACTTACAATGTTCCCTTCTCTTGGAGTACTTGACCGTTATTAATGGTCCTGATATATGACCATGAAATTTTACTGGTAACGCAGTTATACATCCACATGTGGCCTTCCAACTGTGGTCACATATGGCTCCCAGATGTCCCCATTGCTATATAATCTGTGCCACCTTGATTTGTGCCAAGGGATTTTCTTAAGGAATGAAATGGCTGTTTCTTTAATTTTCACACACAAGCTTTGATAGAGGTTTGCTAAGGGAAGGGTGAGATATGATGGCTTGGCAATGTGACAACAAACATTTCTTAGCTTCTTCCTTGAATGTTTTTCCTAGAAAGTTCTTTTAAAGGATACCAACATATTTCTTCCTGGATTGAACATTTGACAAAGTGAGTGAGCTCAGAGTATTCAAGTGCTACAGAAGGTCTCACATCCATAAAGACATTAGTGAAGAACTTAATAGCTCTGCTGCTTCTCTGCAGCTCTGAGGGGAAGTACACTTCTGTTGCTTGAAGAGGTCACTTCTTTTCTCCGTTCAGAGTGATCATTGTAATTCATCCTTCCTACTGTGGCATTTATGGATCCCTTCTGTCAGATCTCATTTACAGTAGATACACCATCGAATGTAGATATGTAGACAGGCTATAATGTGGAAAAGGACCTTGGTTCAGCTCTTAAAATTGGCATAAAGCTTTCTGGGCTTAAGTCAGGCTTATGCATCTAAATAATTTAAGACTTTTAAACAATAATGGTTTTTCTTAACTGTTTCACACATTCATAAGGGAAAATTCACTTACAGCTGCTATGAAATTAACAGTAAGTGCACAACCAGGATAAAAAAAAAAGTGGCTCTTTACCTCTTTCCTCCTAGTAAGCTTTTAATTTTCTGGATGAATGCTTTTTCAAAGACGTAACTTTGTCTTTCAAACTTCTCTTTCAAACTACCTGCTTTAGAAATTCTCTCTTTCCCCCAGTTCATTACTTCTTGCTGTCTAGTTTCTTGAATGGACTGTAAAAGCACCCATGCTGTGGCAACTCTTCCCGAGAGTAGTTTCCATGATATTCTGTCTTTATATCACAGTGGTATCTCTGATGAGTCCTTATCGCACCAAGTGGGACTACTTTTTCAGGTTTTGTGCTTAAATTCTCATAGAGATTTCAGTTTTCTCTCCAGGTGCTTCTATGAGCCATGAAGATTTTTTTTTAAACACAGTGTTTTCTGTAGAAATGTTTAGATACCTGCAGTTTGGAGTATCACACCTTTTTCACTTGATTTATTTCACAGGACTTTTTTTATTTTACACTGAACTTGTTTCTTTTCAAAATACATGTCACAGCTATTAAAAATCAAATTAATGTAATTGGACTCAGTAGTGATTTATACTTAAAACAGTATACAGCAAAGCTAATTTTGCTAAATAAAAATTTTAAGCTGCTGTTCATTAAAGCATATGCTGTGACAGTTTTGGAAAATGAATGAAATACATTTATTGCCCTATCTACATGGAATATTATTGAATATATTTGTACATAAGTACAGCATGTAAAGAACAATTTTTTGTTTGTACAATTTATTTTTCATTTATTTTCACATAGCTGACTAAGAGAGAGAAGAGAAAGTTACCACATACTTAGCGTGAGCAAATGGAATGCAGTAACCAAGATACAGTTGGTAACTAAATTTTGCATGTAAATCCATAGGGTGGGTTGATGTTATCAGAAATACACTTGTCTGGTAAGTGTAGTCCTGTAGTCAAATTTTTATTTCATAATTTAGAACTTGGTCCTGGAAAACATACACTGAAGTACTCCGAGTGAACCCAAGGACTGGTACTTTTCAAAGTATCCCTGACAGATACTAGACTTAAGTAATACTTTTTTTAATGTAGGGAGGTTACATGTGTTAGTTTTCTAGGACTCTTGGTAGAAAGCTAGGGGTTTAGTGCAGAGATTGCACAGATTGTGAATTTTCAATCCACAAAGACCTTTTGAGGAAAACAATGCTGACACATTACTCAAATAGCAAAGCTTTCAGATTTTTGTGAGTTTCAGTTTTCTTTTGTGCTTTTTCTTTGACTTTTAGTGATGAATATGACTCACATGAGATGAAGGAACCCTTTGCCATCCTTGTGTTTCAGCAACAGTGGAAGTGCTGTAGTCAAAGAAAGAAACAGAGATGGAGAAAGGCAAATCAGAATTTGGTGACATCAGTGGGCAATGTTAAACAGAAAAGTTTTTTAAAAATCAGAATTCTTAGATTGATGGCTGGGGAGCACATCTAAACAAATGTGCTACTTGTTTATATTTTTATATTAATAGCAAATAAAAATATAGTCAGATAACTGAAGAGGAGTTACAGGAATATGCAGAATCATTCCTGTACTGTAGGTTGACATAGATAACCAGGCAAAGTATTATCTAGATCCAAGATGATTAGAGAAACCCAGGTTGAAAGTGGTGCTGGATGAACACCGAGGACACTCAAGTAGTTGGGTGCACGTCATCAGGGAGTGAGAATGTGCCAGTAAAGAAATGGATTACAGAAAGTTGTTAAAGCTTGATCTGGGGAAGAAAAATACCAGTATTAAACACTATTAAACACTATTACACTATTAAACAATGGTAAACACTAAAGTTGTGTAAACAAAGATGTACATTGGCAAAGTGGTGTTTGAGGCTCTGTAATGAGATCAGAGAAAATGGTTAAGATATGAGGAAATCTGTAAATTTAGAGGGAAAGCTGACTCCCAAGATTGGTGGTAACACTGTCACCTGAGGAGAAAGGCATGATGAGTAGCTGGCCTAATTAAGGTGATGAGGGGCAGCATTTGAGTAGTAGAATGATGACTGCTTATAAAGCTGCGTTGTTGGTACCTGGTTTGAGTTTATCATGAGCATGGTGAAGTAGGCTTTGAGAGATGTGCTTTAATTATATTTGAAGAATGGTAGATATTGTGGGGATGTCAAGCTGTGACATGCTGGAAGAATCTTGTTACAAGAGTCAAGACTTACCACAGGTGTGTAACAGAGTTACTTTGATGTGAGACAGAGTTTGCAAAGAGCCATTGAACTTGGAGATGTTACCAGTTCAAGCTAGCTCTTATCTCAAAAGATTGTATTTTTGCCTTGTGTATGTTTGAAATGTTTTAGAATGTTGACAGATGAAACTGTTTTGTGTTTTCCTCTTTTTTTTTAAACACAATGTTAACTTACAAGTTTTTGTGGTGGGTATAACCCTGATATGCTGATTAGGTCTAATGATGTTGATAGCAAAGGGCACAGGTTTATTCTTTGTTCTGAATATATCCTGAAGTATTCATTATTAACCTAATCAGATTATTGGTAACAGTCAGTTTACAAGCTATACTTTTAAGTGCCAGTAAGATGTAATTGCATTTAAGCATGGTAGATTTTTTTTTTGGTTTTGAGACTAAACCAGTTCCTTTTTTGGTGTCATTAGCTGGTGCATTTCAGATACTAAACTTGGCCTTCCTTTTCTTATGTAACATGGGTGTGTTGGCAATTACTTTTCTGTTTCTTCTTAGAAGCACTTAGGGGCAGAAAGACGGTCAAATGTTGTGCTGGAATGGATTAAGAGTCTTGCTTTGTTTTTCTGTGATTATGTTGCACTTTTTTTTGTGAAGGGTGAGGTATGGGCCTAACTTCATGTTCATGATTAGTTTCATTGATTCTTTTTTTGGATGACTTGAAACAAAGTTTGCTCTTTTTAGATCAGGTCTTTAAATCTTGCAAAAACGTGCCTTGTAAAGGTGTTCACTATAGCATAAATGCAGCTAATGAGCCCTGAGAGAGGGATAAACCCCACAGCATTGTGAACAGAAGAACCTGTGCTGAACACGTTGACCCTTTCCAAAAATTAGTCAAGTTTGAATTAATACCAGGTGAACTCCCTTGAAGGGCAATGCAACAGACAGTATGGAAGAAAGTGTGGGAGATAGAGGAAAATGGAATCTAAAAATAGTTCAATGTGCTGTGCTGCCAATGATTGCAGTGTGCAAGAGTAATGTAATTAACCAATAATGGATGAAAAGTACATCTAGTGTGTATGAACAGGAGAACTAGAGTAAGTTCTTCCATTCCAAGCTGCTGCATGGTTTGTGCTTTCAGTATAATTTTAGTCTGCCTACTGTTCTACCATAACCAAAGCAACCTGTATGATAGATCCAGTGTTTGGTCAAGTGATGTGGCAATTCCAGGCAGAGTGGGTTTGATTACTGAAGAAGTGCAGTTGAAAAAAGCTTTGGAACTGTTGATAGCAGTCACTGAGTACCAGCTAAATCTCTGAGCATTAGTCATAGCTCTGATTTATGGAGTGTCTTTTGTGCCTATTGAAAGGACCTTGGAGATCTCTGTAAGGTATTGCTTAGTCATGTTTGTGCATATGCTCCACTGAATATTCCTGATGGCATTTTCAGAAGAATTGGAGGTTGGAGGAGGGCTGATGACTACAGCAGATTATAGTGTAAATGACAAGAGACCAGGAGGTATGGAATAGATGAAGAGAAGTGAGGATCAAAAAGCCACTATGATTTTATAGTGGGTGAACTGTAGAGAAGATAGTGCTATAGAAGAAGAGATGGCTAAGAAAAACTCCCTAAGAGTGGGCCTGAATACAGCTGGTGTTGTATTGTGTCTTAATCTGAAGAGAGCTTTTACATGGGAAGCTGGAAATGGCATTAGGACTATTATTTTTTTTCAAAACAAATGGATTGCTGTTGAATACATGAAAGTGATATAAAGACAAGGTGTTGCTGAGACTAGAAGCTGCTCTTCTCTGTAACCTTTTTTCTTTTTTTCTAAAGAACCCATGTATAGCACTTGTTTTCCTTGAAGACTTGAGTTCCTCTTCTGCTCCCCAAGTAAACTGGGGATGTAATAGTAGACTAGAAATCTAGTGTTTCAGATATTTGGCCCAAACCACAAGACTCACTTCAAAATACTGACAATAAAATGTAACTTGTTTGATGTATAGAAGAACACTTTTTGTGGTAAAAATATCTAGACAAGGAGGTAGCTTTACTGATATAAATGTTACTTGCTCAGTGCTGCCTGTGCATTTAAAGGGTTGGAGGATGGGAGCAGGCTGTAGCATGTGGAGGAATGGAACCACATGGTGCCTAAGTTAAACTAGAAACCAACGATCTAAATGCTGGAGGGTTTTTTCTGTACCAAATTGTCCAAGAACAGGTGCAAACCAGAAGGAGAGTAATTTTTCTTTTTGGAAGCTCTTAATATGTCTTTCCAGATGGAAGATAGAAATCTATTAGAGACATGTGCTGAAGGTTGGTTTCTTTTGTGTGTCCTGTTCTTGCGTTCTTCTACTTCTCAGATAACTACTCAGGCCCGCTTCTTTCACCTTACCAAGATAAGGTGCCTAGCCTTCCTCATGTTATGGGCTGCCCACCAAAATATTAATGTGTCTAAAGACACATGTGTCCTGCTGTCTGGAATTCAGATGTAGGATGCAGACAGACATGCATCCACTAACGTATATTAAACATAACTGTTGGGATGAGATTGAGAAGCACGTATCTGCTGCAGACAGCAAATATCTCTGAAGCTTGTTATCTTCGTTTGGTGGAGAAGGGATTTACAAACATCTAAAAATGGCTTTTTTGACTTTTATTAATGTTGTCATTCAGTAATGAAGGTTATAACTTGTAAGGTCTACATAGTGCAAGAGACTTCTGGCTTGGGAAATCCATAATCTGTAAATCATTGGAAGACCAAATTGTGGAGATGTCAGTGTGCTCTTTGTATGGTTTTGGATACTTCAGGTAAGCATCAGATGTGTTGTGGGAGATGCAGTTCTGGCTGAGATAGGCCCACAGCATTTTCCCTCTATACAAAATGATTTAGAATGAAGAATTTAATGAGAATCGACAACGTTGTAGATCACAGAATTGTAGGGGTTGGAAGGGACCTCCAGAGATCATCGGGTCCAAAACCCCTGCCAAGGTAAGTTCCCTAGGACAGATAGCACCTAATGCATCTCCTGAATTTTTTTCCTCCTGTGTGTTTCACTATACAGTGCAGTAGTTTGCTTCACCCTTCAGCAGCATATAGATCTTTATTGAGGATGACCTTAGGGTCACCACTGAAGGTGTGTCGGTGCCCTTACTTTTCTGTCCTGAGTACACAAAGTGACTGTTTGCATTGAAGGCCTACAGTTTGATACAAGGTAAGGTACAAATACCCTCAAAACAATGTGGTTTTTAGAGTGAGGTAGCGAACCAGAGATAAAAGACAACCAGCATCTTTCAGTAGTGTATAAAGTAATAGCATCAGAAAGAGGTTATTTCTTACTCTGATATCCTAGTGAAATAAGCTCTGGAATTCTGCGTTGTATTTATTATGGCACTGGCTGATCTTATTTTGAGTAAGCAAAGCTGTAGCTTTAAAAGTGTCTCTTTAACTGAGGTTTTGCTGTGGTAGGGAAATAGTAATAGTACATATTTTTCATCAAAGCAGCTGCTGTAGTCTGTAATGCATTTTCTTTGGCAGATGCCCCCATTTAATTGTGACTTCCATCCTAAACATTGGTAATGAAAGCCTCTCTATCCTGAGGAAAGGTGTCTGTACTGACAGTATTAGCAGATCTTCCTGACTTGAAAAAAGGTATTTTATTATTTGAGGAAAAAGCCTATTTTTATTTCTGAAACTCTTACCTAATTATCTTGATATATGAAGTACATAATGAAAAATACTAAGTAATCTTTCTTTTACCTTAATCAAATAAATGGTAAATGCGAACTTTGAATCACAGAAGGTTTGGGTTGGAAGGGACATCAAAGACCATCTAGTTCCATCCCCCTGCTATGGGCAGGGACACACTTCACAAGCCCAGGTTGCCCAAAGCCCCATCCAACCTGGCCTTGAACACTACCATGGAGGGGGCAGACACAGCTTCTCTGGACAACCTGTGCCAGGGCCTCACCACCCTCACAGGGAAGAATTTCTTTTTGCAAATGTCTAATCTGAATCAGCCCTCTCTTAGTTTAAAGTCATTGCCTCTTGTTGCTATTCATCTTCATAGAAAGCCTTCCTCTTTCTTGTAAGCCTCCCTTATGTATATTGAAGGGTCACAAGAAGGTCCTTCACGACTTATTCATACAAGATAATGTCAGTTCTGTGAAACCAGTTCTTCATTCTACTGGGAATTCAAGTTGTGGACCAGTGTTGAAGTAGTTGAGTATTCAGCTGTCTTTCTGTGGGCAAATAGGTTACCTTCTATTATTATTTTGTTGTCAATCAGTTACATCACCGATTCTCTTCAAATTTTGATTGACATATTAATCAGAGAAAAATGTACTCAAAATCCTGCATATTATCTCTTAGTCTTAATCTTTAACTAGACTTGAGATCCCTGAAAAGAAGGCTTATGCTACATTTGTTGGGTGGTTACTTTTTAGCCTGAAATGACCTGAGATTTGGCTCCCTCTGAGTCTGAGTGGGTTCTGAAGGGAGATGACGTCACTACAGTCACTTCTTGGGAGACCTCATCCGCTTTTACACAGGCTATTTTAGCCACAGGTTTATGGTTAGGGATGTTTATGTTCAGGAGGAAAGTAGCTTCTCCCAGCTGTGGGACAATGTTGTTCTACAATTACTAGTTTTAAGATTGAATTTTATTGTCAGTAAAGCATAGTTTAAGTCAAACAAATTTTCTCATAGTGAATGTCTGTGCCTTAAGGTGCCTGTGTCCTTATAAAATAAGTTTTTATTTATTTAGTAATTAATTAGGTTAAGCATTTTACCCCAAGGTATAGTGTAGTTTTTTGCTGATCTGCTTGCTTTCAAATTTTGTGTGAGGCTTTACTTTGCTGTTAATTTGATTTAGACAATTCTAACCATGAAGCTGTCTGCATGTCCAGAAATCAAGAGGAATTTGATTACCATGCTATTAAAATTGAAAAATAAAATTTAAAAATATTGTAGTATCTTTATATTACGTTGAAAAAACCTGGTATACTGGCATATATTTCAACATGATGTTTATTTACAAGTCTGTGGTATGGCATGCATAATTCCCTTGGACATAATGATGCAGCTTCCGTTGAAATTTTGTTTCTAGTTGAATTTGCAATATGGTTGGTGGTTGAAGAAAAGGAGTTAGGTCTCTGCTTTGAGAAGTCTGCAGCAGGAAATCTGCAGCTGTGTCATGGACTGTCGACAGATTGTTGGGACTCTGCCAGTAAAAATAACATAAAATCCTGTGCATCTGGATTTACTTGCTACAAGAGTTTCGAAGTAAATCTGAACATAACACTATAATTTTAATTATTTTCTCTTATGCTTTGCACCTGTTGTAGGAAAAAAATCTCGGACTGCTTTCATAAACTACTCTTTTTCTATAGAAATATGGTTACCAAAGTGACCTGTGCTTGAATGGCAGGTGACCGTTCATATGTAATTTTTATACAGAGGAGAAAGTGAGAAGTATATTTTTATCAGTTTAAAACATGAGTTTTTTTAGAAGTGGACTCTTAAGCTCTGTATTGAATATTTTGTAAACTCCCAAACCCCCTTTCCAGTATAATCACAAACATTTGTGCTTTTATCTCCATTCAGAGCGTACCAATATGTGTTAGGCATTACAATTTGTAATGCTGGTTTGGTGGGGGTTTTTTCCCTTAATACTGGAAGATCCATTTTGCTGAAAGTTACATAGAGAAGTTGCTGTCACATTGCTTTCCCTAGAAATACGCTGGAAACCCAGTTCTGTTCCACCTCCTCATTGATTGTATCCCTTCCTGCCTCTGCAAATCCATCATAGAATCATAGAATGGCATGAGTTGGAAGGGACCCCAAGGATCATAGAGTTCCAACCGCCCTGCCACAGGCAGGGCCACCAACCTCCAGGCCTGGATCTACACAAGGTTGCCCAGGGCCCCATCCAACCTGGCCTTGAACACTTCCAGGGACGGGGCATCCACTACTTCTCTGGGCAGTCTGTTCCAGCACCTCACCACTCTTTCTGTGCGCTTTTCTTTGAGTCCTGAGGGCTTAAGGAATGTCCTGTTTTGTTTGACATGAGTCTTGTTTACGTTAGTCTGACAGGTGATGGTTTGACTTAGAATTGCTTCCGCAACCTGAAAATCTTCTTTTAATGGTGGCATATTTCCCTTTCAGTTTCAAAATCTACTGGGTGCGTAAAGTTATGCAGCAATAACTAAAATCATTGCATTGCCTAATGTTTGTGATTAATGTATGTTAGATTTGGTTGAACCATAAAGTGCTACATTACCTACCAGCTAAGGCAGGGATGAATACTCCTATTTTATTTTTTTTTTTGTGTAAAAATAGCTTTTGCTATTCTTTTACATATTTTAGAGGTAATAGCAAGAGGAATACCATCTCACTGAACCATAAAATGGATTCTGTGATTCTGTTTGACTGGTTGACATCTGCATACCTGTTCAGTCTTACAGAATAATAAAAAATCCCCTCCAACCCAAAACCTTTCACATCTGAGCATTCTAAGTTAATATCCTTAACAAACTGAGTGGCACCAACTGAATTTAACATTTCTGCTCACAGATGCAGTCTCTTCCATGGATATTCATGTTGATGATGAAAAATAGGAAGAAAAAAAAATCAAGCTTTGAATGCATTTAAACAACATATTTATATGTTTATAATGGCAGGTGTGATGCTCTGCAGTGCTCCTTCTGAGGTGTTTGCCAAAGCCATCAAGTTTTAATTCAAATTGTTTTCAACCAGTCAGCGTTGCTCATTTAAGAGAACTAGTGTTGGGTCATCTTTAGCCCTCATTTTGCTTGTCATGTTTTTGTTTTCACTGAATCCAATTGGATTTTTCTTGCATGTGCACAAGCCTGGTTTGGCTGGGTTTGTTTTGTTGCACTTGTATTATTTTTTTTTTCTTTCCCCTCCCCTCAAGTCTGCATGACACTTAGTGGTTATAGCTGTAATTTTTCCTCGGGTCTTTATTATATCTAGAATTCAAAACTGAATTGTGGTGGTGAAAGAACAAGCCCCTATATTTGGAACTAAAATGAATGTGCGTGTGAAATCTTTCAATTTAGAGTACTTGCCATAGGTTGAATCCTAAGAAGAAAGTAAACTGAGCCACTTCATAAGAAGTCTCTTATTTTTTGTACTTATGTAGCTAGTTGTGAAAGTGCATGGATACAGAAATTATTTTACAAAATGAGATTTTACCTGTAGGTTGTTTCTAGATAAAAAATTTAACTTTTTTTGTTTTGGAACTGATATCTGACCTGATGTTTATGTCAGATTTGCAAATTGTAAACTTCTTCGTAATTAATTTGATATACTAAAGTATGTGTTTAATAGAGTTGCAGATATATGCATATCTAGTGCAGAAACAGCGAGTTGATTTGATTTGTGTTGGGCCAGTTTCTTACTTTATTATTTTGCTCAGCCTTCAGACTATGAATGAGAGTGGACAAGAACTTTGTCAGAATGTGGGTTGTGTTGTGTGTGGGGGGGGGGTTGGGTGGTTTGTTTGTTCCCCTTGCTGCAGAAGACTTGCTTTCCATGACCTTTATCAATGTCATTAGCTTTTCCTGTTACTTTGCCTTAGTGCTATTGCTAAATGACAACATCTGCATGCAGCAGAGGTCAGAATCTTTTCTGAAGTTCTGCTTTAGAAATGCAATTAATCAGCCAGGTGCATTAATAAGTGTCTTGTTGTATGTGCTGTAATACCAATACAAACTTTTCAAAGATAATTTTTATTTTTTTTTCCTCAGTGACATTAGTGAAATCACAGAAAATGACTCATGCATGAAAATTTTTAGACTTACCTGTGGTCTGGCTAACTGCCTGGTGCAGAAAGTCCATTTTCTGTTTGTATTCTGCTGCTGAAAATGCCGAAGTATTAATCAAACTTCCATATATCATTTAGTCCCTGATGAACCATATTCATAACAAATGTCAGTTTTAATCATAAGAGTCTTGTGAAGACAAGTAAAGCTCTACTGTAAAGAAATCCACTATCAAAGGCCATTAAATGTTCTTCAAAGGATCAGCATTAATGAAAGGTGTATTTTTTGTAATACGAGCTCTACAAAATTTCTTATCAAACAATGCAAATAACTACTTAAACAATTAAAGACTGTGGTAATAGTTCTTCAAACATTGAAAAGCCAAAATTGAAACCAAATGTATGTAGAAGCTAGTGTAAAAAAAAAGTCCAAGCTTTGATAAAGTTCAGTGACAGCAAATATAAAAATTATTTCATGTTAAGTCTGTATATAAAACCTCAGCTTAGGTGTTCTCTGGCAATTGAGATTCATTTTCTGAGGAAAAATTTGACTGAAACTGGTTTTCAGTGAATAGAAAAACACTTGTGTGATAATTAAGCAACAAAAGCTGGATTCTTGATAGTAAAAATAACTTGTTCTACAGCTCTTCAAATGTCCAGCTTTTTGAGAAAACAAAATTCATTAGAGACAGATGCTTTCCTTCAGTTATATTCATCTGGCAGAAGTTTCTCCACACCCTTGTGTGTGAGGAGAGGACTATACCCACACCTGAACTAGGTATAAGGGCTGTTCTTTGTGTGTCGTGGAGCTGTTCATGAAAGAGCTGAGGCTGGGAAGCATCTCTAGGAAGTGTGCATTGGGATTGAGTTACAGTCAGCTAGAGTTCGCTGATCAAGGCCATGTACATGAGTATCTCTAAGGATGGAGTATATACAGCCACCCTGAGCAGCCTGTTCCAGTGAGGAATGCTTTTATTTCTTTCTTTCTTGTCTTATTTTTAACTGGATTTCTTCAGGTCTCTGAAGTGGGGGTTTTTTCATTGCTAGCCACCAAACTTACATTTCGAAATAGCATCTTTCTCTCTGAGCTCCACTCAGGGCATAGAAAAGCATTGACTCCTCATACATCTGTCTTTTCATCAGGCGTTGTGAAGAATCCAAGAAGTCCATTACATTTCTCTGGCTCCAGCAGTGTCCATTGGAAGGACTCTGGGACTGCAGGAGAGAACTCTTCTTCTCTGAAAGTGCCTGTGTATGTTGATTAGTGATAGTTATCACTTGGCTGTAGTTTTGTTTTACAAGGCTTCGAATGGCAGAAGTGATAGAAGGTAAATTTTTGCTTCAGTGACCTCCTAATTCTCTGGTTCATTTTTCCCTAGTGAAGTTCTTATTTCAAAAATATGTTTAAGAAATACTGTTTAAAATCTGGCATAATTAGAAATCAAAATGTGGGCATAAAGTTGTCTCTTTTTTTTTTCTTTCTTCTGGAAAGCATCATGCAGGTCAGTCCCTCATCTGGTGAGGTCCCAGCTACTGCTTGGTAGGACTTAATGCAGGATCAGTCTTGTACATCACCTCTACTTTGTGAGGGCACAGCTTAACAAGCACTCCTCTTGGCCCAACTTGGCTTGGGTGGAGGAGGGAGGCAGGACAACTTAAACTGCAGCAGTCGGAAAAAATGGGTTGTTTTTAACTAGGTTGGATTTCTAACTGGCTTCACTGGGAAAGGGAACAGAAGCTTGTGCCAGTTTGTTTTAACTGGCATAGCAGAAGACCAGCCAGCTGCTTAGCAGTACGTTACGTTGTTTAATCCTGATTAAGACACATTTTTACTGGAAGGCATCATCTCATCTTGCTCTTCCAAAATCTTGTTTGCTTTATCTCTCTAGTAGATGGTGTGCATAAAAGGGATTGACCAAATGGCTCTATGGCTCTTTTACTTGCGTAAGAGATCTTCAGGAAGCAGGATTTGTCTAACTAGATGGAAGTCTGAGCCTTTGCAGTTACAGCTGACTTAAGTAGTATGCTCACACTAGGGGTGAGGTATAAACTGCTTAATATTGCATATAAATAATGGGAAAAGTGCAATAATGTTAAGTTACTCTTCAAAAGACGTAACATGAATTTCTTGACTCTTTCTGCATCCTGCAAATGCAGCCCAATTTGGATGGATAGGAAAAGGGATTGGTGACTTTGCAGTTATACAGTTGATGTTGAGTCTTAGTTCCTGGGGAGAAATGAGGGGCTTGTATTATGCTGATTGCCTTTCTGTGCAGCATTGTGCATCTCCTGCCACCCACTATACCTCAACATTTGTGATTCAAAGCTAGCTGTATGTTAGTAGCATATCTGAGGATTCCTTAGACTGTAAGACATGCTTTTCTGGTAGGCATTATGTGTCAAAACTTACTCTGGAGGGGGTATGAAGAGCATGATAGTCTAGAACTCACTCCTAGAGTAGTTTTTTAGTATTGAACCTGCAAGGAATGTACTGCAAAAAAACCCCTTCAAAACATTAAGCAGCCACCTAATTAAGAGTAAGATACCTTAACACCTTATTGTAAAAACATATAATCATGACTGAGCTCTGAATGCTGAAGGCAGTGCTCTTCTGTAGATCCCCGAAATTCTCACTGAAAGCAGTTAAATGCCCCAGTATCTCTTGGATAATGCTGCTAGCAAATCTGCACTAACTTGCATGTAGAGGTTGTTGGCTAATAATGTTACTCTGCATAAGGTCTTGGGTTTAGTCTACTATATTTATGTCAGTAAACCAGATACAGTAGAAATGCAATAAAAGAGTAATTAGCCACTTGTTCTTGAACTGATGTCTTGAAGTCCTTTGTATTTAGAATTCACATCACTTCTTAACATGAGACCTTGCATCTTTTTCTTTTCCATATACCAGCTCATTTCCTTATCCAATTTTGAAGTCCTGTAAGGTTAAAATGCTTAGATTTGGTTTATGTGGGTGAAATTCAGTCTAGTAAAAGTTCACTGCAATTTGTCTTTGTCTTTATATTGCCATCTTGGATTTTTTTAAAGATCTTTAGCTTGATCTCTTATTTTTACACCTCTGGTTTTCTTTTTATATAGTTTGAATACTTATTCAAGTTTTTTCTGTAAATTATCAGTAATTTGGATGAAGTTACAGGGTTGTTTTTTTTTTTAGATGTCAGGTTTTTCATGGCCTGTAGGGAAAAACTTGTTGGTGTTGTGGGGTTTTTTAAAATTATTTTTAATATTTTGGATTTATTTTCCTAGAATCAGAGTGCTTTGGGACGGAAGGGACCTCAAAGATCATCTAGTTCCAAGCCCGCCCTGCCAAGGGCTGGGACACCCTCCACTAGATCTGGTTGCCTACACTAGATCGTTTTAATTTTGCTTCCTACTAAACTGCTTGTTGGGCAGCAGAATTTATACTCATTCTCACAGCTGCTTGAGATGCTTAGCTTTTTTAATGCACAAGCTGTTGTAAGGAGAAGGAATTACTCTTCCATTGTGACACTTGAGGTGAATGGCCTACAGGATTTTGATCTCAAGTACAAGGACAGCAATTTTGTCGCTAAGTAACTAAAAGCTATTTTAAAACAATACATCCAGCAGAGATTCAACTAGATGTGTTATTAGGGGTGCTAACCTGTTATGTTCAGAATCTAATGAAGTGTAGCATTCTATATTTTGATCCACTAATCTTTTTGCAATTGTTTTCATAACCCCTTCACAAATAGGGATGATAAAAACCTATCAAAAAAGAACGTTCTGGAATATATCGCCAGGATGTAGTTTTGGAAAACATGTGCTTACAGATTAATTTCAAAAATGCTCGTGAAGTATTCATCTTGGAGAATGGGAAATTAAGAGTGGAAATATCTGTGTTGTCTGAATTCTGTTCATCTATATTCACTGCATCCTATTTCAGAAACTCAATTCCCAAAATAATTTTAAAGGATAGGCATAAGATAGAAAAAAACTTAATCAGTGCCTGTAGTCTTGGGATAGCACAGTGAGACACAGGTTTAAAGGAATTATATTAACTGGAAATCCATACTTTTGTTTGAAAATGCTGTAGCTATTTATAGTCATGAGAGAAGTAAGCTTCACTGGGCATGAAGACCTACGTTTCATCTTCTGCTGTTCTGTAGCATCAGTCCTTGGAGCTCATGAACTACTGAATTCCCTTTGCCAAAAAAGGAGCAGGTTTGTTTGTTCCTGAGTGAGAAAAAGCAAGTCACTGCCAGTGATATATCTGAAGGTGCATGTTAATTTCCTGTAGCCTAATATGCCAAGTTGATAACTTGGTTAATGAGTTATCACCCAGTTAAAGTGGATTGGTGTATGAAATGCAGTCTATACTGAGTCCAGAGCTACTTGCTGTACCTTGATATCTTCAGCGTTAAAAAATATGTTGCCCTGTCCAATATATGCTATAGCATTCCTTCAGAAATGAAACATGCCAGCTTGAATGAGTGTGTTGTGGATATAATTCTGTATATGATGATGTGGAATTTTTTGTGGTTCTAAATGTGAGCTTTGACAGTATGAGCCTTGTATCATATTTGCAAGGAATTGTTAAAACTGAACCTAAACAACAACATTCAGCTACTGAAAGCTTTGCATTTACAAGAAATGTATGGAAATAGGTACTGGGCAGGATGCCAACTGATACTTGATGCAATATAAGACTACCAGTGTGGTTGAATTTGCAAAACTTCTTAACAGAAATCTTTTGATGGGCATCCCAACAGAATGCTTTTGAGTATGGGAGTTATTCTTGGTAGGTTTAGCAGCAATGAATGATGTCTCTGGTGTTCTTGAAAGGGAAAAATCCTTAATCATGCAATCACAGAGTAGCTGAGGTTGTAAGGGACCTCTAGAAATGCCTAATTCACTCCTCAAGGCTGGGTCAACTGCAGCAGGTTGCCCAAGACAGTGTACAATATCCAAGGATGGAGACTCAACAGACTTGCTGGTCAGCTGGTTCCTGAGGTGCATGGCCTCACTAACAGTGGGAAAAGTGCTTTCTAATGTTTAAATGGTGTCTCCTGTATTTCTGGTATGCATGTTGCCTCTTGCTCTGTCACTGGGTATCACAGAAGAGTCTGAGTGTCTTCTTCACTGCTCCTTACACAGCTGGTCTGTGGAGCACCTTTTTTTCTTCTGACTCTGTTTTTCTTTCTGTTTCCCACTTTCCTTTGCCTCTGTCTCTCTGGTGTTTTCTGGCCTTAAGTATGCTTTCACAGAGACTCCACAAACTTTGTTATTGGGTAAGCTTTGGCTTGTGGTGGGACTGTTGCTTTCTTAGTTGTTGTGAAACTCCCTTGAAGTCATGACTTTTTGAAGGTAATCTGATAGTGGCCTTGCAGTGATATTTGCCAGCTCCCTCAGCACTCATGGGATCATCCATCCCATCAGGCCACATAGATTTAAATGTGTCTAGGTTGTCTGAGATTTCCCCAAGTTGATTATCCTCCAAGGGTAAGAATTTCTTGCTCCAGAAAAGCATGGAAGACCTATGAAGCAGCTTCTTCCTACAGAGTTTCAGCAAAGCTGGTATCCATTTTGTGGGGTGAAAGCTTAGCCATCTGAGTATACGGTCTGAACTGACTGCATGTCTGGTCATATCAGCTTCAAATGCCTGCTTAGATGGGAGGGTCTCTGTGAAGTGAAATTAGACGAAATATTGGGTTTAGTTATAGTGACTATGAAAGTTATTTCCTTAGAATATTGTAAAATCCTAATGTCCAGACTCTTCTATTGTGTTCAGTTTAAATATCTATGGGAAAATCTCTAGCAAAGTCCTTAGTTAAGCATTAATATATCCATTACTTTGGAGATTCCACATGCTCACGGCTGAGGGTGGATTCTGAACGAATGGATGTTAGATTCACTTGAAAGTATTTCTCATTATCTGTGTAGCTGCTAAGATAATAATGAGCTTTCTGTAATTAAAGAATGATCTTAGAACTTGGCTAGCTGGAATTGTGCACTGGTTGTTTTTATCATGGTGCTGTATGGGGAATTAACTCGCCTGCCTCAATCAAGGTAAAGATGTGCCCAAAGAGCGGGTTTGGATTAGATTAAGAGCAGAGGCTGTTCAGTTTAATGGTGGATCCATCTGATATTTGATTAAATTTTATGAGCTGTAATGTTTGAGGTGAGCAAGGGAAAGAAATGGGGATTTTCCTGAAGTATCATGAATTTTAGTTTTAGAGATGCTGTCTGCTGGAGTATTGGATGTATCTAAATAACATGCCTGTTCAAGCAAGCTACTCTAGTGGGCATAAAAGCAGAAATTACTATCTAAATGTGTGATTACCATCATTATCATTCAAGAAAGGGCAAACTTAAATGTTTATACTTGGTTAAAAGGTAATTTACTGTCTGAAATATAGTTGAGCTCAGCTTGAAACTAAATGTGCAGTTGGTGGTTTAAAGTGACAAACGCTGCTAAACTACTCAGGACTAAGAATATTTTTGAATACTTAGATGCTTCAGGAGCAGTGGCTGAATGGGATAGTCACAGTCGTAAGGCACTATGACCTTCTCCTCTCTCCCATTATGCTGTTTATATCGTGCTTGAATAAAAATATATTTTAGTTCCCTGAAAGCCTCTTCCCTGCAGCTTTAAACTTCCGGCAGAAAGAATGTTAGAGGAATACCTTTGCCTCTGCTTCTGTGTTGAACTGAGAATGCTGCAACACTGTGAAGGATTCGGCCAAATTGCAGCCCCTGCCTTGCCCTGTTCTTGAGCAGCCCATGCTGTTAGCCTCTGTCTTGGTGGTGTCAGAGGTGTCATTAGCTGGTAGTGGGAGATCAGTTCAACTACGCAAATTATTTCAACGAGTTCTATTCTGAATGATGTAACCACTAGAGATTAAGGAAGTAGTAGATATTCCAAAAAGGCTTTTGAATGCAGATCTGTTTCAGTGCTGACTGCAGATGTCTCCACTAAGAGTAAAACTATGAATTGGGCACTGTTTAGCTATAAGGATATAATTCAAATCCAGCTATTTCATCCTCAAGTCTTTTAAACTCTAGTTTGTGTAATTCCCTGATGTTAGTGGAAAGAGAAAGAGCCAGTTAATCTTTTACTTTCTAATATTGTGAGGTGACTATAGATGGGACATAATGCAAATATGTATCTGAGTCTGGACTACCCTGAATCTTGAGGAGCTTCACCTTTAGTTGTGTTTTCAGTGGTCATCAACTTGTGAATTTACAGCAAAAATGTACAAGAAAGAAAAACTTTGGTCAGAAATATTTCAAATGTCCTTCTGTTTAGGTGTGGTTGACATAAATGCACTCTTATAAAAAACATTGTGTGTTGTTAATGTATATACATCAAAGGTGTGTTTTCTTTATTTTATTTAGATTCTCCTCAGTTCTGGAAGAACCTCAAAATCTGGACAGCTTCTGCCACAGCTTGGCTTTGCACTGTTAGCAAATTACCATTCCATCGAGAGCAATGAGCTCCACAACACCAGGTCAGTTTGTTTATTTTTATTCCTAACTCCTGCAGAGTGCTGTCCTCAATCAGGATGTACAGAATTTTGTGTTGATGCAGTGGATTCAGCAAGTGACTGATATGCCAGCTGCACTTCAGAAGATATGACTGTCTTATAAGACAGGATAAAGGCTATACAGGCAAAAAACCGCTGTTTTGGGGATCCTTATGTCAGCTAAATTATAAAGCTGGTATAATCTTACAGTGCTTATTAAACGTTTCTGTAGAGTTTATTAAGAACCTGAATAATCATGATTGGACATGAATAGTCATCTTACAGATACTAAGAATTAAAATGTTTTATGTAGTCATTGAATTACTACTTGCTTCTGCATAATTAAGACAATTATAGAAAGTGCAAATGGTATTTTGTTATTTTTCTTTGTGTCTCTAAAGATTTATTTGACCACACTGGGCATTCTCTGTAGAACTTACTCCTTTAAGGGCACATGATTAACAGTGGTCTCTGAGCCTGCTTTATCTAATACCTGCAAAATAACTTAACTGCAGATTCACCTGACAGAAAGTGAACTATTAGTAGCTGCACACAGTGCTCAAACTTCCAGAGAAACAGAATGCTGCATATGGAAGATGCCTTGACTTCAGTTCTTTTGAGGAGCGAGAGTCCCCAATTCAAATCTGTGCAACGTCCCATATGGTTCGCACTTTGTTCACCCACACATGCAGTATCTATTTCCAGCACTGTTGGTAAAATAACCCTTTACAGGTGGCTTATTTTATGACTGCTTTGGTTTTGTACAAACAGCCTATAAAAGCGTCAGGGGAAGACACTGTAATAGTTAGTGCATCTAGCAGATAAATACAGCTCACTATCTCATAGAAATGTAATTCAGTGAGGATTTTCTGAGAACTGTTGATGTTTTGTTGAAAACTGGCAATAACTGCTTTTACATTAAATGGAGTCAAGCATAGCTGGGTTTTCATACTCAGCTTCTCTGTCTTCCAGTGCAGTTTAATGCATGCAGTGCATCGGGGGCATTCAGCAGAAAGGCATGTCTTTGTTTTGTCTGTATCCCAGTGGTGACTAATATGAATTAACCTTGTACTTTCCTAAACATGCAGTTCAAATGCCAAGATACTCCAGGTGATTTGGTATCTTTCTAACGTTTCTTATCTTGCATTAGATACAGTCTGTGGAAACAGCTGAGAATGGAAGTGCCTCTCACAAAAAGACACAGTAAATTTTCCACTGGCCTTATTGCCATAAAGAAATGTAGTGTAAACATGGATTTGTTTCCTCTCTTTCCAAATTTAGTAAAGGAGAAACACTCAATCAGATTACTGGCAAAGGTATTTAGACACTTCAGAAACATTAGTTTCAGTAGGAATTAGGTGCCTAAATATCTTTAAATCTAGTGCTTAGTCTCCCCTGTTGTTGTGGTTTAAGCTGACAGGCAGCTAAACGCCACACAGTCATGGGATGGGGGAGGAAATTGGGAAAAGAGTAGAATAAATAGTTTCATAGGACAGAAAAGGAAGGGAAAATAATAATGTTAACAGCAATACGATAATAAACAAGTGATGCATGGTGCTTCATCCCTGAGAAGCAGCTCATGCCCACCCTGGCTACCTCCCTTTTCCCCCCAGTCATAGTCTTTTTCTCTTTGTGTGTGTGTGTTTTTCTTTTTGGTTTTTTTTGTTTGGTGTGATGTCATAGGGTATAGAATACACCTTTGGGCAGTCTGGGTTGACAGTCCTTGCTGGTGAGGCACTATGAGAAGCTCAGAAGTCCTTGTCTTACTGTAGGCATTACTCAGCAACAACTAAAACATTAATATGTTAACAACATTATTCTCATCCTAAATCCAAAATACAGCACTACACCAGCTGCTAGGAAGAAAATTAACTGTATCCTAGCTGAAACTAGGACACCCAACATTAACACTTGCCTGTGAAAACTTCAAGCCTCTTCAGCCTCTTCTCTGTGGCACTTGCAGAGTTGCAATGGGTGAATGCCACCCATGTGATCATTGTTCTCTCATTCAGTGGAAGGGAAATGAGACAGGATTTATTTGTATTTGAATCTTGCTTTCTGCTTGAAGTAAATGCTGTGGACTGAAGGAGGATGGATGTCTCGTTGTGGCATCTCTTCTGTCCCCTGATGGAGGATTTCTGAGCTGTTTTGTGTAGTGTTCTGTCACCTTTCAGCAGTCACTCAAATTTCTGCTTTCAGTGTGGTCACTGTAGTAGACTGGTAGGGAATAGAATGGTAGAAAAGGCATCTCATTTCTCCGAGTAGGTAACACTCAGTTATTAGAATTTGTTAGAAGATAAAAATTGCTGAATTTTCTTACTTCATCCATAGTAACTGAATTTCCCCTTCTCAGTCCTTTTCAGACATATATATTTATTCATATGTGGCCAATATGCCTTGGTCCTGTTGTCATTTTTATAGCTGCTTTTTTCTTTCTCCTGGAGTTTGTTTTTATGAAGGTAATCTTAGAGATGGTGATAGAAGGGCAGTTCCATCCAGGTTCTAATTTGAGATTAGAAATATACACTAAGATGTTCTTACTTTAATAGACTGCAATTGTTAAGGAAGTGTCTCTAGTATTCCAGAAGAAAAATGAGTTGGATTTGCACTGACATGAGCAGCCTATTCCTGTGATGGTTGGCCTGTGGAAAGCAGTTCTTGCATTTATGGCACATCGTATTTAAAGCCACTCTTTCTCTATTGTGTAATGCCAGGATGCTACTTCATTGGAATAGAAATCTGTGTATTCTAGACATAAGACCTGTGAAAATTCCTGTACTATATTGTGAATATCAGATTGTTAGGTCACGGTTATAGGTTATGACAGAATGGTAGTTTTTAATTTTACAAGTTATCTAGCCCATGTGCATATAGCTTGTGTGTGTGCATTCATACATAGTGGTTACACAGAAGGTAAGTGTGCTTAAAAAAAAGAAGAAAAAGCAAGAGGCAAACTGGTAAAGCAGTGCTTCTCTGTAGAAGAATGATGGAGGCCAGCTCACTCTATGGATGGCTATGCTAAATATCTCAGTATTTTTACAAAATGATGAGCTAAGTGGAGGAAGTACTTACTACTTTAGAATTGCTTTCCCTTCATACCTAAATTGTCAGAACGTCCACAGACAGACCCTATGTGGAATAAGCTAGAACTATGCATGTTTTATTCAAACAGTGTATGAGGAACCTCTTTGGAAAGGGTTTGTTTGCAGCACCAATGCACATAAGTACCATTGTATGATGCAATGAATGGGTCTCCAGTGTAGCAACATCTATTTGCAAGAACACTGTAACCTATTAAATTGATCTCAACTCTTTGAACCTTAAGGGACCTGGCTCTTGCTAATCTTTAGAGCTATAAAGTGAATACTGAATCCCAACAGGTGAAGGTGCTGATGTTTGGTTGCTTTGCTTGTTATAAACTGTAAGGTCATTAAGGAAATGTTTACATCCTATTGCTGTTGCATGTTATCAACTGGCTGTGTGCATAAAAAAAGTGTTGGACAGAAAAAGAAGATATTTATTTGCTTGGGTAGGGAATAGTTAACCTATTGTTTGGAGAGATACTTCTTAAATTTTTTTTTTTTAAATACTAAATAATACCTGTAGTGAAAATGCTCACAGATATATTCTGGAGTTATTTGGCTCTGTCTAATATATCTTCTGTTAAAATGGTGGTGTGGTTGGGGATTGAGAGTGTGTTGTGCCTACCAGCTCATCTTACAAGGATTCCAGCCCTTGCCAAAGCCATTACTCCTCTGAACAGGAGATTTCTTCATTTAAAGCATGTGTTTTTCTAGTAGAGCACCTATGGGGAAGTGTGGAATATAAATATTTCTTTAAAAATAAAGATCACAGAGGCATAACCACCCCAGGATTTAATTTTCTACTCTGAGAAGGGGAGGAGGTCCAGAAAGAGCTCATCTCTTCTCCCCTTTCCCTTTCCTGTCACCCTGATCTTTCAGATTTTGTGCTTTACTTTTCACCTTCAAATTGGAAGTGAAATTGGAATAGTGAAAGAAAGTTCTGGTTAAAAAAAAACCAAAACACCAAACCCCCTAAAGTTGTTAATGGAATAATTTCTACCAGGGAAATAATATAACAGATGATACTAATAGATGATGAAGGAAGGAAGATCCCTGGAACTCAGAACTGTCTATTTGGTTTCTAGACACTACAAGCTAATGCTGAATGGACCCTGAGTATCACAGCCCCCCGGTGTTAGAACACATGCCCAGTTTATCCTGTTTCTACCTTTTACTGTTACAAGCAGGTGCAATGTTGGTGTGGAAAGCTGGACACTGATGAGAGTGAGTGTTTCAGTGGCCTGGGGAACACGCTGGCTTTCAAAAGCATAATAGTGTGTGTCTGCTGCTGGGAAAAAGCTCAGTGTGTACAGTTTACATACCTGCACCTAGGTGAAAGCAGCTCTTTCATATACCTGTAACTACTGAATTAAAATCTCAGTTGGATATATAATATTTTGGAAATCCCTGTTCAAATTTTCTTCAAATGTTGCATATATTTCCAGGTGTTAAGTGTCTAAGAGCTGCCTGTTGCTGTAGTCAATTGGAAAGTGATTTTTCTTTTCTTGATAAACTGAGTGGGAAGAGAGAGGAGCTGTGTGCTGAATTCTCTAGGTTTCTACTTTTAGATCACTTCTCTTTTGATTCGGAATTTCTTTAATAGGTGTTTGTTCCTCTTGAAGAATAGCTGGTTCTTCCTCTCTGCAAAGCTGACTCCTTGTTTTCTTGTTCTGCTTTTCTTCTTTCTCATAAATAATTTTCATCGTATTCACAAAGACTAAGTATAGAAAATGCTACAAAATCGTATTTCTTCTACTGTTTTAAAATTAAAATGCAGTGAAACATGACATTGCAGTCCAGTAACCATCTCTGCATCAGAAGTAAACACCATGAACAGATGAACACTTTGATGAAAGATCATATATATAGTTACTCTAATCTTTTTTTTTTTGTAATAAGATTTAAGAGAACTTTGAGTCCAAAACAAAGTAGAAAATGAGGTACCGAAAGGCTAAAAACATCTTCACACTTAAATAGTTGTGTTTTGACAGGTGCTTAAGTTCCATGGAAGTTGAGTGCATGGATGTTTTTTGAACCTCTGACTGTAGAGTGAATGAATCAAATGCAGTTGTTCTTTGTGATTACCCTGTCATGAGTTTTCCTTTGTTTTAAACAAATTACAAAAAGGCTGGATTAGATACACATTTGTGAATTCACCAGAAGCCATGGAATATGGCCCAATAATTTTCAGGGTTAAAAGATACGTTATTTATTAATAGATAAATGCAGATAATCTATGGGTGACAGAGTACTGCAGCTCTCTTAAGATACCAAAAAGGAAAAAATAAGATCTTTAAGCTCAACCTTAATGAGATGAGTGAGAGAAGGACTCTTCCCCCACTGCCTCCTTGCTTTTTTTCCACTTTAAATGCAAAGCATGGCTCAGCTCAGGTTTTTGACCTCTTGAATCTCCTTACAGAAGTCGAAAATAGCTTCAGTCTGATCTAAATCTTACTTTTGCCCTTACAAAATGCACATGAAGCTTCTGTTTTGGACTCTTTTCCTGTCTTTTTTTTTGTAATAAGTTAAGCCTGACATCTTTAAGTGTTTTTAAGCAAAATTCCAGTAATTCAAAAACATGAATAAAAAATGTGGATGCAAAGGGGTTCTGCTGTTGGGGATACAACATAGAAGACGAATGACTAATGAACAAAATGTTCTGTGCATGCATTAGATAAGACAGCATCATCTTGTTCACTTGATAGTAATTACAGTTTGTAAATACATTGTGTTACTTCCTATTTTTGAGTTGTTTTCCCCTTTTAGAAATAATTTACACCATTTATCATTAAAACTGATAATCAAGGCATTTAACTGTCATGGTCTCTCCTCTCATTTGTGCATTTAGGTTTGTGAATTTTTATGGAGGCCTATCATTCTGTATGTTGACTCTTCAAGTTTTAAGTAAATAAATAATGATTACACAAGTCACCTAAACAGTGTGTTGTGCGACAGTTATTACTTTTTACAGATTCAGTTTAACCACAGAAAACAATTCTGGCAAATGTTTTTGATATATTTTTGAGATGTAATATATGCATGCAAACTTTAACCTATGCATACATGGAAAAAAAATCCCTATCTCTTCAAACAGGTACTGTGCATGAAAATGACAGTTGTATTGCTTTTTCCTTTCAAATCACTTGTTAATACTGGACACCAGATTTTTTTTTTTGTCTGTGAATTTTCTTTCAAACTGACAGCTTGGTTAGTTTGTGTAGTCAAAGCACAGGTCTTGGTTTTTTGAGCAGTAATAATTTAACAGCTGAATTAGATCTCTGGGAATAAATATTGAAAGGTTTGTGTTTTGTCTCAATATGGTTTATAAAGCTTGCAAAGATTCTTCTGAATGGCTCTCTTAATTAGAAGTGCCACTTTTTTTTCTTATTTTAAATAGATAATTTATTCTCAGTGTTCACTTAAAGCATGCATCTCTAGAAACAGCAATCAAATTTGTTGTCCACTGACAAGACACAGTATTTCACTGTCCTTTCAGAGCTATCACAACTTTTGCCATACCGAGATGGCACAGTCCAACTTTCACTGAAGTCCAGTGAAGAAGCACAACTAAATTTAAATTAAATCCATGTGGTAATATGAATTGAATAAATTACCTGCATGGTCATGTTTAACACCCTCAGGATCATTCTGGTGGTTGAGAAACTTAACATGAGCCAGCAGTGTGCTCTTGCAGCTCGCAAGGCCAATGGTATCCTGGGCTCCATTAGAAGAGGGGTGGCCAGCAGGGACAGGGAGGTGATTGTCCCTCTCTACTCTGCCCTCGTGAGGCCCCATCTGGAGTACTATGTCCAGATCTGGGGCCCCCAATACAAGAAAGATGTGGAACTGTTGGAGAGGGTTCAGAGGAGGGCCACAAGGATGATTAGAGGGCTGGAGCACCTGCCCTACAAAGAGAGGCTGAGGGAGCTGGGCTTGTTCAGCCTGGAGAAGAGAAGGCTGCGGGGGGACCTCATTGCAGCCTTCCAGTACCTGAAGGGAGCTTATAAGCAGGAGGGGATTCAACTTTTTAAAAGGATAGACAATGGCAGGACAAGGGGGAATGGATTAAAACTAAAGGAAGGAAGGTTTAGATTAGATATTAGGGGGAAGTTTTTTACAGAAAGAGTGGTGAGGTGCTGGAACAGGCTGCCCAGAGAAGTAGTGGATGCCCTGTCCCTGGAAGTGTTCAAGGCCAGGTTGGACGGGGCGCTGGGTAACCTTATGTAGATCCAGGCCTGAGGTTGGTGGCCCTGCCTTTGGCAGGGGGGTTGGAGCTCTATGATCCTTGGGGTCCCTTCCAACCCATGCCATTCTATGATCATTACTTGAATGGCTTTTGGCTCCCCAGCTAGTGTGTGTGCTGAACTTTCCTAGGTAGGAGGATATAAGTGGTTCTAGGTAAGCATCTGGTTGTGCATGTCAAGCTGTACCAAGGGACAGTTCCAGGTTGCAAGAATCATTCTCAATGAACTATCACTTATTCCCAGTGGTATCTTTCAATGGAGTTAGTTTGTGGTGGTGTTAAGTGTGCATAAAGGTGTTAACAGTGTAGAAGGCTCAACAAATACTTCCTTGTTAGCTGCTGGGGAAGTTAGGGTTCTGATTTTGCTTTTGGAGCAACAAAAAATAAGTTGTACTCTACCAATACTCAGATATTAAACATCAGGTGTTTATTAATGCTAAATATACAGAAATGTATAACTTGCGTAAAACAATATTAATATAATTGGCTAAACAAATATTTCGGTGTTTTAAATTTGAAGATTACTATAAAGTAAAGCTAATGCCATATTTTGTTTTAAGTAGATACACATACTTTAAATATATAAATATGTATATTTATATTTTGAGTGACACTAGGAGAGGAAAATCAGAAGACTGCATTCTATAATGAGTGAAAATACAGGGTTATAATTCACATCAGCTAATACATTTCTAAGGGGAAAAAAAAAACTTCTTAACCAAATGGTTAATAGCTTTGATGGAAAGCTTGCTCAGTAAAGATAATTGTTGAGGAATATAATTAGACTTTTGTGGTATGTGACAATCTGTTAAAAATAACACTATCCAAAATCATTGCAGCATTAAATGAAATAAAAACAGGCAAACTGATTTCGGAAAGCATTGTGCATAGGGAAAACTCTTATCCCCTGAAGGTTTTCCTAGTAGATTTCTGTAAGAATTTATTATTAGCTTAACATTATTCAGTATTTTTATCAGTTATCTAGAGGAAAAGATATATTAATGCTAATAAACCTAAGATCAGTTATACTGGAATAAATTTGGTTATATAAGGTTACATAATCCTACTTGATAAAGTAAATTTTTTCTGAAAAATACGCATTTTAGTTCAATGAAGGTAACAAAGGATGTAGCTTTTAATTGGGGAATCATAGAGACACTTCTAGATGTCCTGTAAGGCTGTTGCTGAGCCTGGATCAGGTTAGGCATGGTCTCTAGGTGAGTCTTAAACCTCAAGAGCTGGAGACTTGCGGTTTTCCTGAGCCTCTTGCTCAAGTATCACATTATTTTCCTGGAGAGAAGTCTGAGCCTACAAGTCAGAAGTTGTGGCTGTTGAGTCCTTCATTGTCATTTAATAGTGTCAAGGAAAAATATGCCCACATGATCTTTTTAGCTCCTCTCCAAGCAGTTGCAAGCTGCTCATAACTTGTGCCTTAGTCACGTTCTCACCAACTGTGCTTCCTCAGCTTCGCCTCGTAAGTCGTGTGCTCTAGGTTTCTGACCTGGTGGTCTTCATAGCTCTCAGCTGTCAGTTTCTCACTGTCTATCTCTTCTCAGGAATGTTTGGTTATGACTTGAGTTAGGATAAACACCCCAGATCACAGAAAGGGAAGGTAGTACCCTGTGGTAGCTAATAAAGCATGGGGGCTTAGCTATGACGTGGGAAATAAATGCTGAAAGTAGTGCTTCTCCTTTGGTGGCCAGATCCAGTGCTGGTGATGGCGTAGAGAGAAGGTTTGGAGTTAATGTGTCTTAGTTTCCTTTTCAACACAGAAAAGACTCTTGGCTAGGCTCAAGCAAAGCTTTTCTTTTTGACAGATTTAGACTGAGTGTTCCCAGAGTAACTAGTTCTAACGCTGGTAGCAGCACTTCAGAGAGGGCTTTGAAAAAGAGTTTACAGAAATAATACAAGGTCTGGGGAAAATACATTATTGGAAGAAGCTTCAGGACTCCAGTCATTCAGTCTGTTTCCATTTGCTGACAGTCAAGGGGCAATGAAATTAATGATTTTTTTATAACGTATATGAGTGCCTGTGTGCAAAAGATTTTTGGTACATAAGATGCTTACTCCTAACAGGAAGATTTAATGATTCCTTGTGGTGGAAGCTGAAGCTAGACAAATGCAGATTAGGAATGGGGCTCCTTTGTTCAGCAGTGTTGTAACTAACCATTGGAATATGCTGGATAACGATGGGGGTCTAATTCCTCATGTGATTTATCCTTAGAAGCTTTAAATCTGAAAAGAAATTTGCCATCACTCTGAGTAAGTTTGGATTCTGGGTTCCTGGGAAATACATAACCAACTTTGCTTCTAGTAGAATACTGTGTGTAATCCTAAAGTCACTGTGCTTGCTTGAAGCTTACACAATGGGGCATCCTTTGTTACCTTAGAAGAAGCTTGGCTTCCCTAGATGCAGGCTCTTTAATGTAAACTGTAAAGCCTTCCCTAGCTGTAGGAATTTGCGCTATGAACAAAAATACTGTGTAATTCCAAATCAAGTTGGAATGTGAGGCAGACCAACTAAAGAAATGTCCCTGTCCTCCATCTAATTTCAGCAGGGCTGAGATGTTTTTTCTTTTTGAGGGATCACTACCAACTTTGAAATTCCTAGCTATATAGCTGGGCTGTCACATAGCCAGGATTGGTCGACCCACCAAGGCATTAGGATGTCTCAAAACCAGCACAAACGAGGTATTTCTTGGGCTAAGTGCAGTGTCTACATCTACTCTTTGTGCTCCTTTTTTCCTTTTAACTTTTTTGTTTGTTTTCTTTTTTGTCCTTCTCCCCTTCAGCATGTGAATTTCATTTGTAGTCTGGGCATACCCAATAACCTTTCTGATCTTCAGCAGACATTGCTTGCTTCATTGTCCTGTGTAGAAACCTGTTTGAGGCATAGATTAGTATTTCTCAGAAGTTATACAGGCTCTCAAAGTGCTGCTTTGCTATATTCTATCAGGTAGGTGGATTGATTTCCGAATTTCTGTCTTTGTCAATCCTCACGTTTCGATTTGGAGAATTGCTTTTGTGGTATCCAGATAAAAGTAGGGTGGTTCTTGTCTGGAAACACAAGTAGTGTGGACAATGCTCATGGTTTCCTGAGTTAGTAGGGACTCATTTTACCTCCTGAGGGATTTTACTCATCAGATTGCAGTGAAATAAATAGGTATCACTTACTAGAGGATTTGGTGTCAAGGCTCGTTGCTGTGTGTCTAAGTGGGGGAAAGAAGACAGGACATCATCACATCTAGTGTAGAAGAGCAGGGGGACTCCAGGATTAAAAAAGCCACCCAGGGGACGTTACATTGAGAAATTACTTTTTCAATGGCACTGCCAGAATAAGCATCCCTGCTGCCTGCCTGTTGTTCCTAGTCGTCTTATTGAGTATTTGGTCATGCCAGGTATATTTACCTGGAGGTTGGTGGCCCTGCCTGTGGCAGGGGGTTTGGAACTCTATGATCCCTGGGGTCCCTTACAACCCATACCATTCTATGATTTATTTGTGTGGTCACAGGACAAAATAGATTTGGGAACTGATCCAGGCTCAGTTCCCAAAGAAAAAAAAAAGGTGTTGTTTTCACCCTGGGTTGGTTCCTTCTTGTGGTTTACTGTATAGCCACACAATCAATGATATTGGCAAGGTGAGGAAGGAAGAGGGAAGAGAAAAGAGTGTTTTAACTCATGTACTGCCTTTGAAAGAAACAATTGTTGCAGGAGGAGCATGGTCAGACTCCAGAACTGTGGGATTACCTAGCCCTGGGTAAGGTGGAGAGAAATAAGGATGACTTCATACATCTTCACTTTACTGGGAGTTCCCAGTTCTGTCCAGGTGGAATTTGGAGGCTCAGTGAACACTTTTGGCTTTCAGCCCTATAGCTGAAAGAAATGACCAATGAGATCACATCATCTGTTGTACAGCGTACCACTTCTAAAGTGACACTGAAGTGTCTGACCTCCAGGCATTCTTTTATATTCACTAAGATACAGGCAGTGCAAAGCAGTAAGGAGTACCTGAGAGAACCCTTTATTGAAGGGTTGTGCAGTTACTGTTTTCCTGGGTGAATATGACATGTTTTTGTGACAATCTGTTTCTGATATCTTACACGATACAGAAAGTTAAGCAAGGCACCATGAATAAAAACTTTATTGTACTGATACTGAATACTCTAAAAAAAGACATGTTTGGTAACTTTTAATTTCTTCCCACCCACGTGCCACCCCCTAATTTTGTCTCTAGCAGCCCAGATGTGTTTCTGCAGAATAAAGTGTTTCTTCAGTGATAATTATAACACTTAAAACAGGTAATTTGCAGATCAGGTAACTCACTAAAACAGGACTAATTTGTAGCACCTTAATTTTGAAGCTGATGACAATTTCAAAACTTCATTATAAAATTTGAAATATTATAGTGTGTGTAATAACTTAATCTAGAAGTTAAGGGCTGCTTTGTAGCATTTACCAAATGAAGATCTAAAGGGATCTGAGTGTATTACTTAACTTTAGGTAGCGGCGGACTTTATTTCAGGCACTTCAGGGAGTGATGTGCACCTTGTGGGGTGGATCCAAGTCCTGCTGAACCAGGGAAACTCATGGGTTGAACCTGCCTCAGGGAGTGTTTTTTAAAAAAAAAATGTTAATTTCTAAGAAGACTAGACAAACACTTGTCTTAAAAGCTAACAAAGTACAGTGAATTCTATGGTCTCCCTTGATCACCTGTTTCTCTCTGTGTGATTGTACTTAGGAACATAAAGTTTCTGTTTGTACTTATACATTTCTTTATATTCCATTAGAATACATCACAATTCTTTCTAATGGAATTCCTTCTATTTATACTTCTACTAGTTGGTATCTGTTCTTGTTTTACTTTGGAGTTTAAATATGCAAGATTTGTAAACTCTTGAGAATTTTGTTCAAAGTTTTAAAGTGGTCTGAAACAGATGAACAAAGCAGCTCTTATTTTGCACTGTTGTTCACTGTGGGGGAGGATTTTTAAATCATACAATCCCTAGACAGTGCTAGTTTTCTTCTTTAATTTTAAGAACAATTTTCTTAGTGATGCTGAAGGTGAGCAGCTGTCAGGGGTCCTCAAGTTATGCCTAATTTTGGTGAGGACTATAGTTTTTGGGACTGTTGGTGTCATCCTCAAAATCTGCTCCAGAGTTGAGGTCCCTACAAGTACTGGCCTCTGGCTGGGAATTCTGACAGAAGGGAGGGCCACCTGAGGTGGCTTGACAAAACTCCAATTCATTAAACCTGGGATATTTTGAATTAAAGTTTTAGTTTAACACTTCAGCAGTTTATACCAAAACAAAGCACTGAGCTATCTTAAAATTTGTGAATTGCTACCAAAGTTGCCCTTTGTTGTGAATTGTAGGTAATGACTTTGATTTGAAGGCATGAGAAGCAGTGACTGCTGCCATGCTGTTCCCCCCTCACTTGTTCAATCTTCTTCTCCAAGGATAACATTTGCTAGTATTTCTTTCCAGTCTTCTCTTTACTAGATTGTGAAATTCCATGTTTTTAACCATTCTTAATAGATCACGCTTGAATGTGTCTTTGGCTTTTCAGTTTTCTCTTAGATTCTTAAGGTTCCACCTCAAAGTGACAGGAAAATTCCTGTTGTAATCACTTGCATAATTTTACTTTTATACTACTCTTTCATTGCCTAAGAACCTTCAGTTTGTAGACACAGTCACTCTTATGTGTCTGGGTTATGGATTAACCAGGTTCTGTGCCCTTCAGTACTTGACTGTAAGACATTTCCATGGCACAAGTGATGTAGACAACAGCTGCTCACAGGTGTTTTCCTCTATGTACAGCTGTTTAAAGCTGCATCTGTGCTCTGCAGGAATGAGTTCACATGTTTTCCCGAATGGAATGTTTGTATCATCACTTTATAGAAGGTTCATGTTGTGAATTCTTGAGTCCTCCTACACTGAGTAATGGAGAATGATCTGAGTGGGAAATCAATGAAGGATTACTGATCTGACATGGCAGAGGAAAAAGCTGTTTTCTGTAAGTATGGAGACCTGTTAGTTACTGTGTATGCCCTGTGTTGTGTGACTCACATCACTTGCTAATCAAAGGCAGGGACAAGATATGTTAACCATTTTGGGAAATGGTCAGCTCTGACTTGGGAGCAGCAGAAGCAATCCTTTGTCTTGCTAGAACATGCAGTCTGTATGCTGCCTGCATTTAACCAGACCTCCTTGTTAAGGATAGAGGGAGTTGAGTCTCAGTACTGGTGCCAGCACTGTACTTCTCTAGAAGCTAAATAATAGGAAGAAGAAAAAGAAGAGGGGAAAAAAAAAGAGGAAAAGAAAACAGTGGGAGAAATACACCAGCTGTGCATTTTGAAAAAACAGTATTTTGATGCAGTGCCCTGTAATAAAGGCCAGTGCACGATACACTTTAAGCTGCAGGGGGAAAATAGGCGTATCTTTCACAGCTTCCCCTAAGGTGATTGTAGCTGTTCCTCTAGCCTTGAAGTGTATCTTTAGTGACTTAAAGTGAGTGCAGCTCATTTAGATATTCCCAGCTCAGCTTTCAGTAGTTGCTGTGGGCACAGAGAGCACTCTTACATCTCTCAAAAGCTGCCTCAGATCCTGATATCTGTCCTTTTTCTGTAGTGAAACATTCAGCAGTTACTGTAGACAACTTTTTTTCTTTTGTGGACAAATTCACAAGTAAGCATAAGCCAAGACAGAAAAATCCTGAAATAACCACTGAGTGCTTTGTCTCTTCTGTTCAGCTATTTCAGGAGGAGTAGTAGAAGAGAGAGGAACTCAAAATATAATGCTGCTGCCTGAAATACTACATCACCTTTCCCCCATGTTATTTCTGTAACTTGCTCAATGTTTTACCTTTCCAAATGGGTGTATTAGAGCCCACCTTTCATGCTGTGTCTTCGGATGCACTTGAGGAGCCCACTTGCCCTCCCTTCCCAAACGTTTAAGTGCTCCTGTGAGCACACCTTAATCCATTAGCATTCAAGGAATCTGTGATAAATGACAAAGTTTTGATTTCAGCTAGCTGATTAGGAGTACCTACAGACTTGTGGAGGCACCATTCATTTCCCTGGTAGGGAGATACTAACCTGTGACTACAGTGGCTGTCTTTGGGGGGCACATCTGTCTGTACATGGGAATTTAACGGTTTGGTTGTTTCAGTAGTATTGTGAAACTCTCCAACCAGCCAAAAAAACACCTCAGTGTTTGCATGTAGAGGAGGATTACGAAGCAAGACCCCAACACAGTGACTTGAAAGCAACAAGGGAAAATGAGATAGACACCTTAAAGGCTGTGGAGCTGTGGGGAGAGGTAAACACTGGATGTGGCTTAAAAAGAATAAGGAACAAGGACATAAGAAAAAAGGTATGGAGAGAAGGCATATACAGAAACATAAGAATACATGAGAATGTGTCTAAAGTGTGAGTAAGGAAAAGACATTTTTTACAAGAACTTCCTGGGGAAATAGCCTCCCTTCCCCTTGGCACTGGTCCTCAGTGTCACAAGGGAACTGGGACCAGCTTCTCTGCTCTGCGTGCCTAGCTGCTGGAATGGACATTTGTTTCAAAGTTGGCTAACGCTTTACAGCTACTCAGTACTTTACAGTGTTGAAAGCATTCCCGCTGATGGGATCCTAAGTATTTATCTGCCACTAGTTTCAAAGACTGGGATATTACTGAGGTAGCTCAGTGGATGTGGACTGGGAGAGCAAATTCCTTTAATTGCTTATTACAACCATACCTCGATTACTTTTGTTGGTTTGGATTTTCTTTCCTCTGGGAAGTGTTTCTGGAAGCAGTGAAAACCTTTTACTTTCAGGATGAATAATCCTTTCTGTAAACTTGATCCAGAAGCAAACTGTGGGAGCATACCCTCTCCAGGATTACTTAAAGCCCCTTTGCCAGTTCATGCTGAGGGGTGCAGCTACTGACTTTTGTTTGGGAGAGGAAGGGGTCAGGTCTGGAGGAGATGGCATGTACTGTGCAGAATGGAACTAGTATTGCTTTAATTTAATTCTGTTTAATTTCATTAAATTTAATTTGCTTGTTACTGGTCTTCCCCCCCCTCCCCCCACCGCAAAAAAATCCCCACCAAACCACCAACCAACCAACAAACAAAAAAACCCCACCACAGCAAAGATACAATGTTACAGTTTAGTTTTGCCCTGGAATGAAAAAATGCAGACTTTAAAAATAGCCAACCAACCCAGAAAAAAAACCCCAACAATCCCCCCAAATGTGTCCTACCTTGAACCTTTCTGGTACATGTATTTAATATCCTCACAAAAGGGTTGTTTTAGTGGTACAGGAATGTGTTGGTATTTTAGAATCAAAAATCATGTAAAACCCCTGTGTGTGTGTGTCTGTGTCTGTCTATAAAAAACTCCAACAAAACAAACAACAAACCCCTGCAAGTAGGCCTGCTAATGCTTCCTAGACTTGCAGCATCCACTCTTTTGACATTTTTCAGGGCTTTATTAGCAGTTTTCAGCCATTCTAAGTTGCATGGTGTTTTCCTGTTCAGCATTAACAGTACTTCTACTACCTGATACGTATGGCTGCATAACATACAGAGATAAGCAGTCTGGGCAATCTATAGAGTCCATATAAAAAGAGACTTTCTGGGAAGGGTTTGGGCCAGCAGATTGTAGTCTCTTCCTAGGATGTGCCACCCAGTGTTTCTTCTGAATTAAATCATCCTGTTGTCTAGCACCTTCTTTGAGCTGTTCAAGCTCTCCAGAGATGCTTTCTGCAGTCCTCTAAAGAACTAGGAGGGGGGAAAGGTCTCTTTAATTAGTACATATGATGTTTTATTTAACCATCCATCTATGTTGCACAGTTGACTGTGCCACAAGAATTGCACAAAGCTTTTCTTAACTGTAGGCGGTTGTTCATTTATTAATGTAAACACCATGTGCCTTGGAAGTGTGAGCCCTAAAAATAAACTTGCAGAGTTAAAAATAGATCTCTGGGAGTACTGAGATGCTGCTTAATCAGAACCAGCTGCAAGCTGTCTAGAAAATGTAAGTTATATGGAGCCAGATGGCTTTTGCCCTTTTTGCTTTAGACAGCATGTAATTTGGGTAACTGCAGCCACAGTAATGTATTTTCCCAGTCAAACTGTTTGATAAACATATTTGTTTCGAACAGACACTTCCAATTAGAGAACCAGTAAAATGTTAATTTGTTTTAATATTTCTCCACGTGGGTAAGTGGAGGGAAGGTTACATAACAGGCAGCTCAAGAGGCACGCACAGGACCTGCTCACGGCGCTGCTGGGCAGGAGCTGGGTCACGGCTGCGCGTCTTTGTGCGACGGGGCCCTTTCTCTGGGAGCAGTCCCACTGGATGCAGGGGCAGAATGGTTTGAATGAAGTTAATGGCATCATGATTAATGGCATTTGTGTGGAGGAGGTTTGTAGGGTAAAGTATTATGCAAATTATAGGGATCATGGTGGAATCATTCTTGGGAAATGGGCCTCAGAACAGCAGCCTGTGGGATTTCAGGAAGGGTTCCTCGCAGTACTTGTGCTTATCTGGTGGCATTGAAATCAAAACTAATTGTGAGGTTTGGCAGTTGTCACACTTCACCAGCCTGCTGTTGGCAACCCATGTTCAGGCTGTATTTAGGTGTCTCAGCAACTAGTCTAGGAAGTGGGGAAACTGAAGTTCAAGTCTTACTTTATTGTTGGCAACCCATGTTCAGGCTGTATTTAGGTGTCTCAGCAACTAGTCTAGGAAGTGGGGAAACTGAAGTTCAAGTCTTACTTTATTTTGTTTGGAACCACCTGGGATGGGGAAATCTACTTTGATTGAGAGGCTTGGAGGTATCTCAAACTGTAGTGTCATCCTAACTCTATTTGCAGGGTCTACTGATCTGCATCTGGAGGAACCTAGTATGAAATTGACCAGCCTCCAGACAATCTAATACTTACCGAACTAGATTGTATGAAAACCTGGGGGAAGGAGACTGAAGGTATTTGAGAAAGTCACCTCTCTTAGGAATTGTTGCAACAAGCCAAGCAGTACAGACCTGAAAAACAATGTTAAGTAGTGGTCTAAAATGAAGACCTATGCAGAAGATCCAGAAACAAGTCTTGGTTTACACAAAGACTTTCGAAGACCAGGATTAATGAAGCTGCCTACTTTACAGGCAGACAATAAAAAAGCATAGAGCTGGCATGAAGTAGTCATATTGAATGATTAAATATCTCCACATCCTTCTTCCATCAGTGGGAGAAGGTAGCACTTTCTGTGAGAACTGGTTTTAATTTGGATCTTGATGGGCTATTGATGTTTTGGCTTTTTTAGCCTTGGTGCTATTTTCTTTAATTAAATGAATTCTTACATTTTCTGAATGAAATGTCCTCTCTAAAGAAAATTTTCTTTATGTTCAATAAGGATTTTTCTTTCGCTGCTTCATCCAATCTCCTAGAATTCCTCAACTTCAATGTCTGCTCTGCAAATTGACAACATCTTTTAAGTGTAAGCCTCCTGTGAGAAGCTGCACAAAAATTCCAGCCTGTCTCTGAAGGAAGCAGTAGGTATCTGAACTACCTCAGGCATGGCTGGGTAAAAGGAATTACTTTCTTTTTTCCTAAATGCTTATGTTTAAATATATCTACAATGCTAAACTGTCTGTGTGGCATTCTCTCCTTGACTTTTAATTCTTTTGCACCTGTCATGCTCATGAGTCATGAGATTTTTTTTTT
>VZTU01017429.1:305885-324925 GCA_013400835.1 Zapornia atra | reverse complement strand
AAAAAAAAAAAAAAAATTCTAATGCTTGGTGTTATCTAGTTCTGGAGGTATTTTGCAGTCTGGTGTTGGCCAAATGAAAGTTTCATGTGGCAGACATCAGGTTTTTGGCTGACGTGTAAATGTAGCCATGTTGTTTGCCAACAGGATGGTGCACCTTCAGCTCAATGAAGAAACAGGCCCCATGGAAACCAGTAGAAGAAAAGCCCCTCTTCTACTGGACAGGTCTTGTAATGAAGAGGGGATATAGGACACGTAGCTAAAACATATGTTACTGGGGGAAAAATAGTATGATGTTAATAAAGGCTTAATCCCTTTTGGAGGGTTCAACAGTGACATGGAGGAGAGTAGTTTGGTTCCCATGTTGGTTTGGATTTTTAAAAGGCCTTGTGAAAGACAACAGTGAAGGTTTATAAGGAATCCAGTCCTGAAGTGATATTGGAGGGGACATTCCTTGTGAGTGAGGTGGCTAGGGAAAGGGAGTGGACAAAGGTAATAAATACGCAGAAATAAAAGGTCAGCTGTGGGAGATGTTGAAGGTTATGAGGGGAATTCTGCAGGGAACTCTGCTGGGACCTTTGCTGATCAGCATTTTATCATAAGGCTGTGAGCTGTGAGGTAGGAAAGTTTGCTGGTAATACTAAGCTGTTTAGGTTAGTAAGGGTGAGAGAGAGCTGTAATGAATTGGACAAAAACCTTTTGAATTTGAGCAGTATGTTGGCAAATAAAATTCAGCATGAGTACACTTGAAGTGATGCTCATAAGAAACGGCAGTTCTAACTTCAAATAGGATATGCTTGGCTCCAAAAATACTTCAGTCATTCAGGAGCGAGCTGTTGACGTTTTGGTACTCTCTGCAGATACCTAATGAGAAGTACTCAGTAAATTGAGTGGAATTATTTAGAAAGATATAAAAAAAAAACCTGAAGATGTTATTGTGTCAGTATATAAATTCAAGGTTTTCCTACACCTTGATACAGTGTGTGGCTTAATTTCTTTCAGAAAGAATTCTGGAATCTCAGAATTTTTTTAATGAAAATGTGAAGAATTTAAGTAGGGAGAGACTGTGATCTGTTTTGTGGAAAACCTTCTTTATCAGAGAAGCAAGAATTTAGTAGGACTTGATAGAAGTCTGCAAAATCATAAATAGCATAGGAGAAAGTTGATGTAAATTAATTGTCTCTTCTGGGAGAGCTAAAGAGTATGAGAAGAAGCTAGCAGGTGCCAGGTTCAAAACAAAGGTTTCTTCTTTCTAGCAGCAGTGGTAGAAAGCCTTGCTAAGGATAGTGCTGGTACTAGTTTGTTGGGGCTTTTTATTTAATCTGAGTCTAAGGGGAGTCTGGACAAGTAAATGGGGAGAAATGCATGGATGTGTCCTAGTGTACAGTAGTTGTGTCTGCCTTAGAAAATTGCTTGACTAGAAAGGGATTGAAGTCTGGAAGAATATTCAGTGGAGTTCGAATATATGTCCTCTTCTTGACACCTGTGAATATTGATATTTATTTTATGCTTCCTTTAACAGGCAACAGCTTCAATTGCTTGTTACCTCTGATTTTCTAATTCTTATATTAAGAGATTTTGGAGTTCATTCCTGTTTAAGAAAGGGAAAAAAATCATAATCCGAGCTCAGTTTATAATCACTTAATGGAGAGAAACTGACAAATTACTATCAAGAAATTTGAAGGCTCTCATTGATGTACAGCTGTATTGCTTTTGCATAAGGAGTGGTTCCAATAACTGAATGTTAGCTCCTTCAAAGTGTGGACCAGGACACTTTTAAACAACATGCAGTGTAAAACTTCCGTCCAGAATTTCTCTTGATTATGTTTTGAAATTTTTTAATCAAATGTATTAAATTCCAACCGAGCTTTGGTTCAAGCATGTCTGATGTATATAGGGGTTAGATTGCTTAATTGTTTTCCCTATTACTTTTTCTTCTATTATTTATGAATTTACAGTTGGACCCATTTCAGGCAGCAAGATTGTTCATGTACACAAACATCGTGTTCTTGTCTTGCTGCTAATTGTACTTTTGTTGGCGCTCCCTTTTGGTTGGTAAATTATTTCTTTGTCAGAATATGCCCAGCAAAGAGATGACAGTGTTAAGGAAATCTTTCTTAACTACACATTAATGCCAAATATTGAAAAGAGTGATTCTGTTAGCCAAGAGTCCTGTAGTATCAAAACCGTCTGGTGTAGACTCGACTTGTGCTTGCAGTTTGTGATTATATTATGCTTCTGTGAAAACAGAAGGTGCTGGTTTTTCTACATGAGATACTGGTACAGAGGGGCACAGAATCCTCTAGATCAGCCGTGTGCATGTGCCTGCAGATGGGTCAATGGTAAGGATTATGTGGTAGTGCTGTGCTGCGAGGCATTCGTCTGATGCCCGAGCAGATAAACTATGGGGATAACTTGGTAGGAGAGGAAGGATTTCTAATAGCCAAACCAGCATGGCTGTTACACTTTTTGCTTTTGTTCTGATAGTTTCAGATTAGCTGAGGAATTTACTTACCAGCAGCTCATGGAATGCAGTAGAATGTGGAAAAGCGAAAAACAAAAGGTCAGTAAGTTACTGGTGTCCCCTCCCTGCCTCTCAGTAACAGCCTCAACTTCCTCCTTGGAGCTTTTTGCATCCTGCTGAGTTGTGTAAGGTGGAATGGTCCTCAGCAGGACTTGTGTAACACATACACAACAGCAGTGTCCAGGATAGTTAATGTTGATAGAGCAATGCTAATCGAAATATATATGTATAAAAGAATAGTTACATTTCTGTTAGCTAAATGTGGGGCTAACACCCTGAACTGGCCAGACCTTCTCTTTTGATTCTGCCAGGAACATACGAAGATGTATTCCCCTTCTCAGTTCTTTCAGTGCTCTCCAGCTGGAGGTTGCTTCTCTCGCAACACTCTTGTATTCTGGCAGTTTTACTTAGGATCACAAACAGCTGAGGATATTTTTTCCTACTGTAATAATTGTCAGCTCAGTTGACTGTAGGGAAAATAGATTAAAAATCACTGAAAATAAGAAGTCAAAAGATGCACATAAGGGAAGGTAAATGCAGAGAATTTTGTAGGCTGCTTTTCACATTCTATGTCCAGAAACGACCTGGAGAACTAGGGCAGTCGCTGTGTGATGAAGCATCTTAATTTGCAACTGATATTCATAATTCTTGCGTCAAAAGCATTTTTTGCAGTAGCCTTAAGCAATTCTTGAAAGCAGTGTGTTTCCTCTCAGAACATCCCCAAACAAATGGAAACTTTCTGGTTATTTAAATGCTATTTCTTCAAAACATATTGAAGTTCTAACAGGACAGAGATTTAATAGCTTCCTCAGGGAGGAGCTACAGAGGAAGGTCAGTGGCCCAAAGTCACTAAATTTAGCAAGGTCTTTTTAGGCTTAACATAAAATCAGGATTCAATAAAGTACTTGGGTCAAAGTTGTTTTATAGAATATAATTTTTCCAAATTTTTTTTAAGGTTAGAAACTATTTATATGCCCATTTCTGGCTGTAAAGGCTTTAGCAGTATTGGGTAGAATACGTATGAATGATGTGATTGAACAAACAATTTTTTTTTTTTGCATGAGGATGTATTACTTTATATGACTAAACTCCACATAATGAGCTCTAAAATATTTATGTAAGACAGAAACAAAAGCATAGACTTTGTAAGAAACGTATGCATACTCAGAATAGAAGACAAACATGTTTAAGCTAGTAGTATTGTGTTGTGCAAAATAAATTCCTATTTTTTCCATATCTGTACAAATTTGAATCTATGGTGATGATCAAAATGGAGAGAGAGAGACTGTCAACTTGTTTTTCAAATCCTGTAGGAAACAAGCTGCTGCTTCCTTTTGAAGAACACTGAAATACTTTATTCCTATATGTGTGTATGTGGGGTTAATCTACATTTTTAAAATATGTAACAAAAATACATCTCTCTGAGACTGCAATAAATTACTTCCAGAGATAAAATAAGACTTTTTACGGCTGAAATATGTCTTAGTCATATTTGTGACTGGGCGAGGTCAGGGAATAGCATTGGTGTGTGAATAATGACAACTGATATAAAACTGTCCTGGAAAAAGGTAGTGTGTGTAGCATGGCAATTGAATTCAAAGATTGTATAACATCAGAATAGCAGTAAGTGAGGGGATGGCAATTTATCGAATAAAAAATTGTAAGTTGCTGTAGCTGAATGAATCCAATAAAAGATTTAGAAAGATGCTTATCAGATTTTTGAACAGCTTTGTTACATCTTGTGGATGTTTAGCATTCTTTCATCCACCCGTTAATGAGATAATCTTACAGTTTGGACTGCTACTATTTTCCATTCAGAAACACTTACAATAGCAGAAAAAGTAATTAAAGTTACTAAGAGAGAGGATATGACAGCGTTCCTGTCCAAAGGACTTCTACCAGAGGGGAAATGTGCAAAAACTTGTCCTTTTCTCTCCCCTCTATCCCCATCGGTTGATTGGGGACTGATAAATAATTGGTTTCATTGACCTCACTTAAAGCAAACTTAAGTTTGGTGGAGGGGTACAGGAGCATAATTCATTAGGTAGTCCTTTTTCTGTCATTAAAGCAAAGTGGAAGCTAGCCAAAAAGCTGCTAAGTTTATCTGAAGTAACACTTGCAGCTTTGTGGAAGTATGTGGCTGAGTAATAGTACAAAAATAGCAAGTTATTTTGAGGAAGAGCATATGTTCTGTAACAATGAGAAATTGGTATACAGATAAAAGAAATTACAGATCTAAATATAAATTTCAGATGAGAAAGATCTGTGGCCTAGTGCCACAAAGTCTTCTGAAAAGTTGTTTAATGCTCAGTCTTCTAATACAGTTATTTAAAGAAGCACCATCATTGATAAATTGCTGTACTGTCTTAAAGGTGCACATTTTGCAGTCTGTAACAGTGCAGATAATAGGCACTTTTTATACTGGTGTGCACACTGATACACAGGGTACCACGCAGTGATAATTGCAGGCTTTTTTTTTTCCTCTTACCAGAAGGTACATCGTAGAGCCCCATTATTTGCTTCCTATTTAAAGTCACTGACAACCAGATGCAGTTGTCTCCTGTTAGAATTCAAAATGAAGACAATATTGGAGCAGATTCTCAGGTTACTTGAGAAAGCAGTTAGGTATATGTGCTTAGATGCTGGAAAACAATTCCAGTACAATCGCTTGTGAAATAGCGTTCAAAATTCTCTGTGCTTCAGCAGATAATGGCAAAGTTTATTTGCTGTGTAGTACTGCTTTGAGGATTAAAACTTTACTCCATAGAAGTCGCTCTGTTTCATGAAGAAAGAACTACTGAAGACAGTAGTTCTTCACAAAAAAAGAGTACAGATTAGCACCAAGTCCTTCAAAATCATCGTCTTTAAATGTCTCTCTCTTTTTTTAAGCTTCTCCTTAAACACTTAGAGATTGGCATACATGAGAGTCATGCTGATGAGCAGAACAAGAGATTAGAAGATTAGGCTGCAGTAAGATTTGGAATAACTATAATCTAAGGCATTACCAATAAAATCTACGTAGAGCTGTGCTTTTCATCAGGCTCCTCAAAGTCAGAGTAAAGCTGACTGAGCTTTGAAAGCTTCAAGAGTTATTATATAAAATAAAATTATTATTGTTAAAAACTTACTTTCAGGATGTTCTGGTATGAAAGCATTAGTCTTTAGGACAGTCTTGACAAAGCAAAAATCAGTTATAATTTGATTTGTGAGTAAATCTGTGTCTTCTTTTTTTTGAACCACTTGCACTTCAAAAATCTATATGCCACTTGCTGTCCTTTGCTGTCTCGAAGAAAGATGTCATCATGCAGGACTTCTCTTTCTGAAGAGGAAAAAATGTCAGCAAAGGAGAGGCATACAGAATTTAGGAGAAAAAGCTAAGGGAAGGTTGAAGAATTCAGCTGGCATTAGGCCATATAATCAATGAATATATATTTATACCACTTTATATTTTTTCCTCCCTCTAACTTAACCATTGAGTAATCAACCTGATCTGATTAGTGTCTGCATAACCTACCTGTGTTGTTGTTGCTGGGGGAAAAAAACCCCAATAACTAAAGGAATGTTCCAAAAGTAAGTTTGAAAATTATCTCCTCTTTTCTCTTAATTTCTCAATAAAGAATGCTTATGGAGTTTTCCTCCTCTGTTGTGTCGGGTTTTTTTCCCCAGATGTTTTCTCTTTAATGCTAAAAGTATGAGGCAAAGTAAATATAGTAACTTTAGCTCTTGCATTCACTGTTCCATGAAAACGGGAGGTCACTTTCCTCTGATCCAGCAGTCATCTTTCTGTCTAAATAGGGCCAAAAAGTGGAAGTATAGGAGGTAAAATAGTCTTTCCACTATTAAAACTTCAATGCATAAAAATCCTACTGAATTGAAGGATCTTTTTGTATATCCAACATCTGTTCCATGGGTACTTACTGGTCTGTGCTACAGCTCCTGGCTGGGCTACATACCCAGTAGTATTTTCTGTGAAAGTAAGTATGCAGAAGAATATATGTGTCCAAATGTCATCCTAATACAGATTTCAGATACAGCCTGGAAACTTAAATGATAGGTAAATTATTGGCAAAAAAGGAGAAGAATGCAAAAATACTGCTAGCCACTGTAGCTGTGAAATCTTGGCATTTTGGTAGTCATCCTGTTAAGGTCTTCTGGCCAAATTGAACAGTTGAGTATCGTTTCACATCCATTTTTACACCATGTTTGAAGAGAAAAGGGAAGATACTTTGATAAGGGGGAGCAAAGTATTTTATGTGATGTTCCCTCTGTAGACACACAGCTAGTATTCTTACTTGTTTATTCTTGTGATTTAAAAAAAAAACCCTCAATCCAAAATGCTCCTCATTTGGAGCTTTGTGCATCCATGCCATATGTTAAAAACATGATGAGGAGTAGTTGTAGAATCTATGCAGCAACACTTGTCCTTTATCTCCCTCCCCACCCACACTGGAATAACAGACTTGGAGTCTGTTATCCTCTGCACCATTTTTCCCTCCTGCAAATGTAAATTTTCCAGCAATGTCAGGTCAATGCTTTTCAAATTGACCAGGAATATTTTTTTTTATTTTTACGTTTTCTGACTCCCAGTTCAGGGGTCTATTTTTAGGTTCTTTAAAACACTAGGTCGCTGTATCTGGAATACATAAGCTAAGAATTGAAACCTTAAAAGCAACTAAAGGTGGATGCAAAAATTCACTGTGAGGTGTTTTTTTTAAGTACTGCTGCAAGTACTTTCTGTACCAAATCTGTTACACGTTTTTTCCCATTTTTTCATCTTTTCAGTATGTCTGGAAGTTAAAGGAGATTTTAAAAGACTCTTGGAATCCAACTTTAGTATTTTTGACCTCATTTGAGTCATATAGTCTTCAATGTAAAATTATGTCAGATTTGCCTTGTACACGCTAATGTTTTGGCTTATTTCCATAGTTGCTGTGCACTCTGAAATGTGCAGAGAGGGCAAAAGATCTCATCCTGTCTGATCTAATCTTGTTTAAAGGTTCTTTTCACCCTGAGCATCCTGTGACAGTCATTTTTAGCAGTGGGATCATAAACAGCTTTAAATGCTTTGTTTGTCTTCTTTTGCACTGAGAGTCAAGGAAGTGTCTAGAATGTATTATGAAGTACAGTGTGTCTGGAAGCACAGAGAATGATGAGATGTTACAAGAAATGTTACAGAAGGTGATACTATCATTTCAGACACAAATACCTGTGGACAGATGTGAAACGCACGATTTTCACTGCATAAGCATTTTGCACATTAAATAACTACCTCGTGTTAGAAAATCATTACACTTTTGTTACCGGTTGCTTGGTCTTGTGCATAAGGTGCTGATCTCTCAGTGTTTTGATGGGTGTATGTAAGAAAATTTGCAAAAAGGTGTGTTGTAAAAGGAATAGTAAACCTCACTTCAAGAGTTTTTTACTTCAGATGTGCAGTCTTTTTTTGACAGCTTGACATATGATGATTTGGTCATCTGGTTGCTTTAAACCCACCTGTGAAGAATGGCCCAGGTCACATAATCAAAGGGAATGAGATATTAGTGCACAAGAGAAAACGTGATCTAGTAAAATGAACTAAAACAGGTTTGGAAGTTCCAGCATGCTCAGGATCTTTTCGCACAGTTGAGAATACATGATATAAGAACAAATATCTCCAAAGTACAGTTTCTTTTCTGGCTGTGGAAGTAACATAAGAACAGAGAGATATGCTAGTTTGTGATGATCGTTCATGGAGGAGGCAGTGCTGAACCTTCTTGGAGTGACTCCATCCAGGAACAGCTTGAGGGACTTGTACCAAGAGTGATCCAGACACAAGTTGCATTTGTCTTCTAGACTCTGAAAATACGCTTTCTGAAGTGAATTTGCTTTTGCATAGCCTGAATCAGATTAAAGAGGGTTCTCATTTAATTTAGTTAGGTTCTCATTTATTTAGTCTCAAGAGTCTTTGTGTGCTAAAGAAGTGTCAGGATGGTCCTAGAAAGGACACCTGGGGTTGGTTCTGCTGCAAGGTGCCTAATTCTCAGGCTTTCCTCTGGAGGAGCAGTCTGCCTTAGGAAGGGCTACAGTGGGCAGCACTGCCTGATCTTTGGACACAGGAAGACTGGAAAGGTTTTGCTATTCAAAAAAAACCTCTCAGAAAACCAAAGTCCTCTGACTAGCACATGTTGCCTGTGTTAGGATGTGCAACCCTGGCATTGTAAAATTAATTTTGTAGGGTTTTCTGTCTATTGAATAGACCAAAACTTTTAGCAATAAAAGGTCAGTTTTAAAAAAGATGCCATTTCTGTTTTATCCATGCAAACACATTTTTTTAAGATTCTGCTGGGTTTTTTCCCCCTGCCCTTAAGGCAAAGATATTATAAAGAAACAGGTTAGGGAAATGAAACAAGCTGTCCAAATTTGTAAAAGTTGCACTTCCTCAAGGAATTTCAGTAATGCACAACAACTTGTCTAAATGGGGATTGGAACATTTTAGATTTTTTTATTTGGTTTTATATTAAATAAGAACAACTGTAATAACTTCTCTAGAGATCGAGGATGATTTTTACAAATTGGCTTGATGCTTGCATAGTTAACAGTTATGCTGGAAGAAAAATAGATATTTAATAAATAAACCAAAAGCTGTCCTACTTTATCATGTGTTGTCTTTTGAAATGAAACCTGTAGCTATTTTTTTTTTTCTGTTGTGGTGGGGTTAACCTGGTAGAAACCTCTGAGCAAACACAGCAGAATTTGCAGATGTAAAAGCAGAATGAGCATAGTAATAGTTAACTATACCAAAATGTGGGGTACCCTGATGTCCAGCTTGTTTGCCATGTGACATACATATTGGTTATGTATATCATGACTAAAGAAGAAAGCTTGATCTCCAGTATAGTAACTTATATCTGCTCTTGATTTTTGAAGTTAAGTATTTCTTGATAATGCATTTTACAAATGAATGCTGTGATTTCAGCAGATACTGAAAGGATTTTTTTTTTGTGGTTTCTTCTGGAGAAGATAGTATTCTTTTTATATGATGCAATTTCTAGCATTGGTAATTTAGTTTGGTTCTTGTTATTTAAGTAACTCTTCTATCTCATGCTGTCTCATGATCTGTAGAAAGGCACAAGCAGATACAGAGAAGGGTCACATGTAGGGCCCAGATTTGTGGATCTTCAGAAAAAAAATTTGAAAACTTTCCAGGGAGGTTTGAATAACAATTTGCTTACTTAGTAACTAGAGATAACCTGAAAGCTACTTTTTGGAGGATAGTTCTAATGTAGTTTTGTTTTGTTTTTTCTTTTGGAATTTAGTTAGCATGTATAAAGCACTGCACCCCTCTTGTGTTTGTAGGTGTGTTTCAGTTTACTCTCTGGCTTGTTTGAAAAAACGTATCTTGAAAGCGTGCAAGTAGTGATGATGATGGTAATATTGGTAAGCACTAAGGTGAACTTCTGTGATGGTTCCTCAGTTTTCTCCACATAACACCTATTTTGACTTAAATTGGATGGGTTAATATCTGCAGAGTATTACCCTGATTAGCAAGAGGTGAAAATACTGTAAGAGTTCACCTTCCCTGACCTTCGTCGATGAGGCTGAATCAGCATGGTTTGAAGCCAGTAGAGGAGTACGCATCTGTTCCAGCTGGGGGTCTTACCCTTTGGTTAAACTGAATTCTGTTCCAGTTTTTACTATAGACAACTTTCTGTGACATTACAGCCAAAATTCCTGGATTATCCACAGCTGGATATCCAGGGAATACCATAAATACGCCTAGGGGATCTTCTGAAGTAAAAAGCTTCTGATTTCCTTGACTTCCTCCCCCCACCTAATGTTTGTAGTAGCATTGCACCAAGATTCAGCCGGTAATAGAAAATCCAGATGACAAATTCTCGTGACTGTACTATCACATTGAGCACCTTTGCTTTTTCTTAACTATATTTTAAACACCTGTTTGTCCAGCTGTCACCATGCACAGTGATTTTCCTTGCTTTTGAAGCCTTTGAGGTACATGAAGCACTATTGTTAGAATACTTGATTTGAAGACAAATTTCTGTGCAGTAAACACTGACAAACACTGAGAATATATCAGGCGACATATCCTGGATAGAGGAGATACAAAAAGGAAGCAGTATAATTCTCTGTTGTAATAATATAGATAATACATTTCACAAGTCATAAGCAGAATATGATGCTGCACATAACAAAGAGTTAAAAGTTGAATATAGTTTTAAATTATGATGACAATCTCCTATATTAGCAATTACTTGCATTCAATAATTCTAGTAATTCAAAAATATATTTATAAATTTTAAATAACTAGGTTGACACAAAGTGTGGAGAAAGAGAGGAAAATTCTCTTCAGGAGGCATGCCAAAAATTATAAATACCTCAGGGCATAAAGGGGAAAATAGTGATAATTTTCCAAAGTGTGTGGCACGCAGATACTACATTACATACAAAATATATGAGAATCACTTCCACTTTGGATGAGCCAGTGAAGGAATTCCTTCAGAAATTAAAAGGAATAATTAAAAAGCCTTAATATGTCATGCCTTAAAAGCCACATTGCCTTGACATGTGCAACATGACTGAAGACACACCTACCTGCTCACTGCCAGTTTCCCTGGATATCTGTAGTGGAAAGCCCTCAAAACTGCTCCAAATCTATCAGGCTTGGATCTCCTTGTAGCAGTGCAGCCATTGCAAGTGAGGGAAAACCTGTCTGAAGCCAAAGGACAGCTTTAGTGCTGTGAAGCTGGTTACAGACCAGCTGTGAGCACGTGTAGGTTGGAAATTCCGTAAATGTTTTAACCCTCAAAGAAATGAAACTGCGGGACAGTATTTTAACAGAGAAGTGGGGAGCGCACAGCAGTTACAGAGTGATGAGTTTAGGAACATGAAATATTTGCTTCTTATAGTGGGGATTTGTTTCAGAACCAGGGGAACTGTTTCCTAGTCCATGTTTTTGCTCCTACTGAGCAAAGTCCTTTTGCATAACCACCACAAGTTAAGTTTGCAGCAGGTTCTGGATATATCTTTCTCTCCAGATCCTGTCTCCTTTTCCTCCCAGGAGAGCAGGAGGAAACCAAGGTTTGCTTCCACAGAGGCTGTTTACTAAGTAAATATTTAAGAAATTAGTACTATTGTAAGGTCTTTTGCATTGTCAAGCTACAGCAAATAGGATTTGGCTATATCCATCTGAATGCGAAATTAGTGGGCAGGTGCACAAGAATGCTGTTAGAGTCGTCCTGCTGTGAAAGAGGGTGGTGATGTATGTCTCCTGGGCTTTTCTTGGGCACATGGAAAACGAACACAAAGTGTAGCTTCTGTGTTGTGTTAGATGGGCAATGCCTCTGGGTGGGAGAAAGCAAGAAACAGATGTGAGAGAAGGTGATATATGACAGTGTGCGTGCTGGGGGTGGGAACGTCATTATTTGAGGAGAGCTGGAGAGCTGCTGCTGGCTCGGACAGTGTGGGTGCTGCTGGGAGGGACACAGAGTGCCCTTCCTCGTGGCCTCACTAAAGCCTTGTCTGGGGCTTTGGTGTGAGGGCTTTGTTGGTTTTTAGTTGAGAGAGGAATTGAGTACTGACCTAGTTTCTGATTTATCTCAAGTACTCAAAACTCCTGAACCCCGGGTTGTTCAGCCACTGAATCTTTGATGTACTTCACAAATAACCAAGGAAAGCATTGACTAAACTATGAGACCACCAGTGTAAAGATAAACCTGGGCTATTTCTGTAGCTTAGCTTTAGCCAGCTTCTCTGTTTTGTTATCTCTATGCACAAAACCAAAGGGAGATGTCTTGGGTTTTTTCCTAATACTGTTGCTAAAAGTCAGAATTTGTTTCTGTGTTTAGAGGAACTCAGAACACTGAGCTTGTGTTGATTCTTTCAGAGTTCCTTTTACATGTAGCTTTAAACATTGAGTATTGGGGGAAAATCCATGGCTTAGCAGTGAAACTGTGATTTGGAATAAATTCCAGAGAACCAGATTGTTACCTGAAACAAAACATACAGTGCATGTATGAAAATGTTTAAAAACATGAATTTAAAGCAAAAATGAAATGTATTCATTAAAAATAATTATAGCAGCTCTTTTCTTCTCTTATTACCCTTGGTCACTTTCACCTGCATGATATGATTAAAAAAATACTAATACTTTATTAGATAGCATCCCCTCTTAATGTACAGATGCATAATGCCTGCATAAAAATTCCTTTCTGTTGACTCTTAAGTCAGCTAGATGGAGCCTGTTAGGTAACCTGACCAATAATATATACAGCTAATTTAATTCATCCATCCCCACTAATGTAAAATGGTTTGCATTTTATTAGCTTCAGTTCAAAGCAGCAATGATAAAAACTACTCTTAGGTACATTTTTGGTTCTTTCTGATTTTTTTTCCCCCTTTCAAGCAAACAGATTATTACTACTTTGATGTTGTATCTAATATATTATGGCTCTAGGTATTGAACAGCTGGTTTGAAATACTGTAATAATCCTGCAAAACTGGTGTAGTGCTTCTTTATTTTTACTTTTTTTCTTTTTTTTTTTAAATAAAAGGAAGAACTGGGATGGCAAGCTGTAGTAGGAGCCCACAGAGTTGGGTACTGCTGTAAGAAGTGGGAGGGAATAACTGAACCAGCTAGTTGACTAACCACTTCCCTTCATTGTTGCTTTTAATATCAGAGCAGCCTTGCTAGCGTTCTAAACCACCATGAGTTACATAAACGAGACCATGTACGCTCCGACTGGTAAGTTCCTTTCATTTAAGATCTAAACTGAAAATTGAATTGGAAGTGATCCTCAGTGATTGAAATTTGGATAAGTGTATTTCTTTGCGTTATTTTGTGCAGGGGCAGAAGGCTACCTTCCCTTGACAAATTCTAGGCTAACTACCAAATTAATATTTACAGTTGAAAAACCAAAGCAAGCCTAGAAGGCCTGAAAGGTGGTTTAATTGATGTTATTTGAAGGAGCTGAAAAATCAAGTCCCCTGTGTCTCACAAGTACTGTATCTTATGCTGTGCTGTCCTTCAGAAGCTGGAGTCATCTATGTTGGTTCTTGTTGATACTTGGTGGTTGGAAATTCGTGTTTCATGGTTTCTGTTGCAGGTCCTGTTGGTCATAATTACTATAGTTAAAAATCCTAAATAATAGGCTGAATAAACAAGTACATAGATTTCAATACTTTAACTTCAAATTCACTGGAAAACCTGGAGTGGTCTTACAGTGGAGATGTGCAGTGAAGGCTAAAAGAAGCTGCTTCTACGCTGCTGTGCTCAAAACCCCCTGAAGTCTGTATGAAGTCCAAGCCTGCTGTCTCAGCAGCAGAAGGATGGAAGGTTCTAGCCTACTTTTACTGGTCTCAGTGGGAATTTGTTCGGATTCTTAGTGTGCGGCCCAAACGTGTAATCAGGGTTCCAGCTGCTACAGCTATTTCTTTTTATCCTATTGATAATCTGTCTGTGATGTGGCTAAATGTACCCGAAAACTGGGGAAAGGCACATGTTCAGTGCTGGTTTATAGCACTGTTCATGTGGTGGGATGCACTAACTTCTGTTGTTAGTAAATTTCGTTACTTAATAGCTTTACTTGAAATGGATTAGCAGCTTTTAAATGATACTTTTCCTGGCAAAAACAACCCCAAACACAAGACAAACTAACAAAAACCCCAGTAATGGGTGTTTTTCCTAGGGAAGGCATCATCAAAAATTTGACAGTGTTTTTTGTGTTCTTCATTCAAGACATTCAACATCTTTATTTTATTTCACGGTAATTTTATTTCTATTTTCTTTTGTTTCAAGCTGTCTACTCACATTGATACTTTATAGCTTGCAAAGTGACGTCTGTGTTTTCTGCTCATATTTGGATATTTACTTTTGAAAGATAAACATTAAGCCAAATGTTTTGGAAGTTTCACAGTGTGACCAAAATAAGGTTTTGAAATTACTGTAGTTTTATTTCTATTCTCACACTGAAAACCACTAGAAGTAATTCCATTTGAACCTTGCAATAGGAAACGTGGGGGGACTCTGGAAAGTTCAGTTACGAGAGGTCTTTTGCTTGCCACCCTCTCTTGCCCTACAATATGGATGTATCATAATGAAAAGGCTTTCACCTAATTTGTCTTTAATAATGATGTTTTTTGAGAGCCATAAAGTTTAAAAAAAAAAAAAAAAAAAGCCTAAGTCCTGGAAGGAAACTAAATGAAAATCCAACAGTACTAAGTTACAGAGTAGTGATAGCTCCAGAATGATGGTTTGCTTTCTGAGGTCATCCGTATCCCTCATCTGAGCAACATGAAGGTAATTAGCAAGTAATTTGTTTTTACTGAAGTGACAAACTAAATAAGCTTGTTTTGCAGAGATCATAACCCTTAATATTCCCTCTGCTTCTTTACAAGTTTATTACATGTTATTTTTTTACCATGATCTGATATTTTACCATACTGTTATTTTTTACCATGCTCCCCAGCTATAGGAGATCCTCCTGGAATTTGTCAAATTTTTCCTTCATTCAGATCACCAACAAGTTTCACCAGCCTTCACTGCATTGCAGGGTCTGATGCCAAGTCCTTGGCACATCTACACTGTTCTTAAAAGCTTTGGTCGACCTGTGACAAGGTGCACATCCATGAGGGATTTGGCCAATGCCACTGTCATTTGCAACCGAAGTAGAATTATGCAAATATATTATTACCCCAGCTTTCATTAAAGTGAACAAGCCAACGAAACAAAACTAGGCTTATCCTTTTCCCCCCTCCACCTAGACCTCTGAGCAACACAATTACAGCAGCCTGCTCTCTGGATCCATGGGAGAAGCTTCCAGGTATCTCCCTGAGGCTTAGGGAAGGCAACCCCACAGTGGGAGCACTAATTAGATTCTTCTCCCAGCTGCTATTTTTAGGAACCCAAGATGTTTTATACCCTGTTAGACCTGGCAGAAATCATTCTATGAATTCAAAAGTTGTTGTGATGAGGGCTTAACGGGTAAGTTTCATTTCCGTAGGAAATCAGGCTAAAAATAAGTTTTTGGCTTTTCTGTGTGCAGAGGACATTTTTTTAAAAAATGGAAATACCAGATTTGTTGCAAAATGGGAGGCAAAAAGCAATTGTCTGAAAAGGCTACATTTTAGCCAGGTAGTGTGTGGGACCTGTTAAACTGTTAAAGTTTTGAAATTGTCAATTGTTTTTCCTTTCTCTAGCACCCAGACATGCTTAGTGCTGTTCCTGAGGCTGTCTCCTGTTTGGTCTTAGAAATAGGTGTTATTGCTTAGAAGTCTTGGAATTCAATTATCTGTGTTACCAGAGCCTAATGTCTGGGACCTCAAAGCTGTCCAGTTGTTTCAGACCAGTGTTCCAAATCCAGCATTTCATCTCAAAGCAATTGTTACATTATCCGTTCTAAAATGGTCATAACAAGTGTGGACCTACTGTTTGTATTAACTGTGCAATTGACTGGCTCTGAAACTAATGAACTTCATTGGATTCTGAATGTTGGGGGGGAGGAATTCATTCAAGCCAATTCTTTCAAGCCTACTTTTTTTGAAATCTGTCTCCAAGCACAGCTTGCTGTTAGCAGTTTTCCTCCTCTAGTTTGTGGTTGAGGTTTTTTGTTAGTTTTGAGTGACAGAGTGCGCAAACAAATGTAAAATAATTCTGGGGTGAGTTTTTGTGTGCTGTTTCTGTGGGGCATTAATGTTATGGAAGAGGTTGTAACACACCCATACCACCTCCCAAATAATTTTTTCCAATTTAAACCGGTACAGTTTGAGTCCATAACACAGACAAAATACTGTTGCAATAAGGAAGGTCATGTCTTAAATTCAAACTTCTGACTAGCAAATACATAGCACTCAAAGTGGTCTTCAGTTACTGGGGGGGATTTATATGTTAAATGCAAGTCAACATATTGTATGTGACCACTGTTCTCAGTGGGAGGGAACATAGGGTATTTAAAAAAACTTTTCTAAAATTTGATTGAGTAATACTTCTGTAGGTGGGAGGAAGTCAGAAGGAGGAATGGTGAGAGAGGGTCTTTAATACTGCATTGTCTATGTATTTGTTTCTGGAGGCATGTGGAAGAAATGAAGCTATCTAGGATTTCACAGTTTGTAAGAGGAGATACTTAGGAGCTCCATCAGAATGACTCAGTGGCCATTGCACATTCCTTTGCTTCATCTGTCTGCAGTCTCCTTCCCCATCATGGGTATTTGGAAGGTCCAGCTTGCATTTGTCATCTTCTGTAGTTACTCTGGAGAGCAAATGACATATGGGCCATGATTAGAATTTTATGTCATTCTCATGGTGTACTTCCACCTTCAGTGGTATGCCTGAGTGCCTAAGGAAATGTTTAGAATAAATGTGTGGTTTGGTATTTCCCAGGACTTTTTTTTTTACTACAAAATATTCTGATTTAGTTATGAAGCCCAAATTAGTCTGATTTGGAGGGCTTGTAGCTTGTAAGAAGTAAAATCTTAAAGCTTCTCTGAACCTTCTAAGTTGCTGCCTCTTTTTGTCTAGGATGGCACCTCTTGAGTCCTAAATACTAGTAAGCTATTTTTTCTCAATCACAACTTTTTCATGGAATATTCTTGAAGGGGCATGACCATTGCAGATCTGTATTTGAAAGTAGAGGAAGGAAGAAAGTGTACAACTTGGTGGGAGAGGTTAAAAGCCCCATGTTTACAGCTGGATTTGATGTACTATTGCAATGAAATAGCAGATGCTGACAATTATCATCACTATGACCACTCATTAGTACTGTTACATTTTTCAAATTCTGCTTAGCTCTCTGATTTGACACTTAACCAAGGCTGTTACTGGAGCTCTCTTACTTCATTATTTATAATTACTTTTGGCTTTGTAAATGAAAGCAACGCTGGTGATGATTCTGTAATTTATAATCCTGGTAATTGTAGATTTCCATTCACTTATTTGTCAAATCCTTGTTGTGTAAAAGATTGTTGTTGGTGCTGTTTGTTTAAGAAATGGTTGTGTGACTCGGGGAGGTTTTTTTTTCTTTCTTTCATACAGGATCTATTTGCAAATTCTATCCTTTGTGTAAGAATAAGACAAAAGGCCTTAAAACATAAAGGGCTTAGTACATTGTTTTCATACAGTAGAAAACATTCACTGAATAAATAATTTGGAACTAAATAGCGCAATTTGTTGAGTATCTGTGAACAGTGTTATTCGGTTCACGTTTGGTATTATGATTCCAGTTCCTCTCGTATCTCTCTTCATAGAGAGAGAAGAAAAAAGGTCCATAAGCAAACTATTTTAGGCAGATGAACACAGTATTTAAGAATAGCATATCTCTGAATTTTAAGGTGTGAGGTCATAAGTGTGTTTTGAAGACTGCAACTGTTTTTCTCTTGCAGATTTCTGTTTGCAGATATCCTAGCAAGATTGCTAGCTTAGTCTAACATGATGATTTGAAAGGATGAACTTTTATATCAAAACGTATAGCGAAGTGGGAGTAAAGTTTTGAAGTTATGCCAGGAGAATCTTTGAGTGACAGATGAAGATTTTTCTTATGAATTTTTCCCCTGTTGTAGTGTTTTCCCAGACTGTGAAGATTTTTAGACTGCGTGAACCAGATTTATCCTTTTATGTACTCTCTCTAAATTGCTGAATTTAGAAACGTTACATACAGTTAAATGCTGTTTAATAAATTGGCAAAGTTTCTAAAGAATATAATCTTCTCTCAGACATGTATTTGTGTGAAAAATCATGCACTGTTTCCTTAATGAATATTTATGGTTTATAACCAAAACCTTCTCTCTAACGTCGTGCATGTCGTCTAAGAATACTTAGTGTGGAGATTGAATTAGGAAAGCTACTTTATTTTCCATGAAGGCGTGACAAAATTTGGAGTGTATCTGCTGAAGACTGTTCTTCCTGAAGTTAGTTATTTGCTAATTAACTTAGGTTAGTTTTCATGCTTGAACACATACTTGTAGACCAGAACAAATGTGTGGAAGCCTACATACTATTTTACAAAACCATGTGCCTTGAATAAACTTACAATAAGTTAAGTTGTGGGGGGAAATATGGAATCATTCCAGAATTTGACTTGAGCTCAGAAATGCAGTTTTATTACTGTGTGACTGTTAGACATGTAGCTAATAGTTGTGTATAGCCTGCAGGTTATGGATGTGAATAAACCAAACCCGCACTTGGACACTTGTGTATGTAGGTAGGATCCTCTCAGGTTTTGAAACAAAATGGTCTTTAAGATCCCTTCCAACACAAACCATTCTGAGATTCTATTTTATTACATTTTCTGTAAGACACAGTAGGTTATTTGACAAGCTGTTCTCTTGTTGAGAATTTTTTATTCCTGTATTAACCAGTAAAGCCCCTCCAAAACTGCAGACCCAAAAACCCCCTCCAAACCAATGTAGAGTTAAAAAATACCTTTCATTTATGTGAAGCTCTTGCTGAAGCAGGTTGCAGCAGTTTGGAGAAAGCTGCTTTTCTTTTTTTTTTTTTTTTTTTTGGGGGGTAAAGGTGCGACTTCCCCTTGGG
>VZTU01017429.1:202129-305843 GCA_013400835.1 Zapornia atra | reverse complement strand
AAGAAGCTACTTTGGCTCTATTTTCAGGACCCATGTACAGTGCTGTACTCCCCAGCAAGCTACCCACTTCTTTCCATCCCATTTTAATGACAATAAGGCACATTTCACATTTTGTACCTGTTTTCAGATTTGATTCAGCTGCTTCCAGTTGTCATTCCCTGATCAGTAATACTTCATCAAAGTCCGTAATCCTAACTCCGCCCTTTCAGCTGTACAATCAGTAAGTCAGTATCTCCTCTTTAGACAGATGCGAGTTTATTGTTTCCATGCTGCAAACAGCTGGCAGATGATTCTGTCTGCATCCTGAGATTACAGAAAGCTGTGTTGGTACTATGCCCAAGCTAATAGACCCTAATTCTTAGCAGCAAGGGTTCAGTGCTGCCCTAATTGCAGTTAAACAGCTTTCAGTTAGCCCAGGAAGCAGGTAGAGTTTTTCTGCGTATGCCTTCAGAGAGGTTACTGGCATTTCCATTTACATCCATGGCAACTCCTCCCTTCTGTACCCACCCACAAACAGGTACTTTGTTAACTTTGAAAGAAGACATGAAGATGATAATGGTTGATTTGTCAGTTAGGCTTTAGTATAATGGCTGGGAAATGTAGTCTATTGAAGAGATTTTCAGTTTGTGAATTTGCAGAGTTTTGTGCAGTCCAGGACCGTGCATATGAGCAGTGTGTAAGTGCTGTTTGCCTGCAACCTGAAGTCACAATTGTCTCTTCTGGAGTTGGGCAGAAAAGCTCTTTCACCTTCAGTTTAGTTACTACCTTCACTTTCTTTCCCCGTGATGCTTCATTCTCAGCCACAGCTATTCAAAGATATAGTATGCTTTATTTTTTTCTGGTTTGATTTACAGTCTTGCTTATTCATTTTCTTCTAAACAAGTAACATATTCTTGAAGTCAAAATATGCCTGACCATTTGGCACTAGGGAAGTTTTGATGTCAGAAAAAATTAAATGTTAAACGAGTCGATCTTTGTGAAGTTAAACAACTATATATGCAAACTAAGTCCTTCATCTAATTAAAATTCAGTTGGTTATTAAAAACTGAATTAAAATGACAGTGAAAGAACAGCCTCAGGTGTATGACTGTGCATTTTAAAGTGCTACATTTAATGTTTATGCAGAAGGGTTTTATATTTTGGGAAGTGATTAGCACATTGGCTGTACTGCTTTCAGGAGATTTTTTTAGATTTTTTTTTTTTAACAATGCATAAGATTTCAAGGTTTTGTTTCAACAATTGACCTACTTAGAAAAAAAAGTTTTGATTAGTGCCATGTAATATACTCCCTCAGTTTTGGAAGTGCCTTTGGTTAATGTATTGTAGAGAAAAGTAATCTCATCTAGGAGCGTAAATGGACCCTGTCACATTTTAAGATATAGATTCTTTTTTTCTCTCCTTTGTTCCCCATGCCTAATGTAGTCCTCAGATACAGCCCCATTTAATGAATCCACATTCAACTGGCGAGCTTTACCAATAGCTTAATTCTGTTTGCATACAAATTCTTTTCTTCCTTGGCTGATTAAAACGAATCACTTCCTTTGAAGTCAGGTGGCACAAATGGAGCCTAACAAGTTGTTTGTTACAATTGGTTATTACTCATTTTTTGAGTTTGGTAAAGCACTTGGTAGTTAGTGGGACATAAACAGCTGTGTCCCAAAAAGGCAAAGGTGACTAAGCGCTATGGGTGAGGCTTCTAGTTAGGGAAAAGCCTCTGTGCAAGCAGAACACAAATTAGAGCCATAGAATCATTTAGGTTGGAAGAGACCTTTAAGATCATCAAGTCCAGCCATAGCCTTACCCTGACTAGTCTACCTCTAGACCATGTCCTCAAGCACAACATCTATATGCCTTTTGAATACTTCCAGGGATGGTGACTCCACCACTTCCCTGGGGAACCTATTCCAATACTTGACTACCCTTTCAGTAAAGAATTTCTTCCTGATATCTAACTTAAATCTCCCCTGGTGCAATTTGAAACCATTTCCTCTTCTCCTATGGCTTGTTACACCCTCCTTGCGGGTAGTTGTAGAGAGTGATAAGGTCTCTCCTCATCCTTCTTCTCTTAAGACTAAAAAGCTCCAGTTCCCTCAGCTGCTCCTCATAGGACTTGAGCTCCAAACCCTTCACCGGCTTTGCTGCCCTTCTCTGGACGTGCTCCAGCATCTCAGTGTCCTTGTAGTGAGGGGCCCAAAACTGGATGCTGTACTCGATGTGTGGCCTCACCAGAGCTGAGTATAATGGAACAATCACTTCCCTGCTCCTGCTAGTCACACTATTACTGGTCCAGGCCAGGATGCTGTTGGCCTTCTTGGCCACCTGGGCACACTGCTGGCTCATGTTCAGCTGGCTGTCAACTAACACCCCCAGGTCCTTTTCCTTCAGGGAGCTCTCCAGCCACTCTGCCCCAGGCCTGTAGCATTGCCTGGGGTTATCGTGACCAAAGTGCAGGACTCTGCACTTGGCCTTGTTGAACCCCAGAAAGCTGGCCTCTGCACATCGATCCAGCCTGTCCAGGTCCCTCTGCAGAGCTTTCTGCCTTCCAGCAGATTGACACTGCCACATAATTTGGTGGTATCTGCAGACTTACTGAGGGTGCATTCAATCCCCTCATCCAGATCATTAATAAAGATGCTAAAGTGTACTGGGCCCAGCAATGAGCCCTGGGGAACACCACTTGTGACCTGCTGCCAGTTGGATTTAACTCCATTCACCACATCTAGACTGCAGCAAGAGCAGGGTAGTTTGAAAGGAACCCCATAGTTCCCATTTCTTTCTTCACCTGCCTTTGCCCGAAGTGGCAGATTTGTTAATGGGATGGACAGAATCAGATAATCTGCATTTATCTGGGATTCGTTGAGGGAGTTCCTAAAGACGTGTCATTCCAAGTAATCAGTAGCTTCAGGAAAGACAGTGCTTCCCTGAGGATAAATTTCAGCAGCAAGAGTTGGCAGTTTTTCCAATTCTTGCCTTGAATTTTGGGGCTGACAAAATGAATAATTAATGTATTACAAATTAAAAATAAATAAATAATAAAAATCTATGTTGCTTCAGATGGGACTTACAGACTGGCAATTGTGGGTGAGACCTGTCTAGTACCACTGCAGTTTTCCTGAGAGGAGGAGAGAGAAATCCCAGATGGTGGGTAGATCATGTAAAGAGTCATAAACGTATGTGTAATAAATTCTTGAAGGTGCCTTTTGTAATTAAAGTAACCTTTATGGCTTTGTGGCTTTAGAGGCTTATGAAGCTAAAAAAATAGAAACTAATTTTTAATTGTTTGGCATTCCAGCCAACCCCTTTCTGAATTTGGGACCTGGATTTGCTTATAGCAATATGATGTGAAGCATGATGTAAAGTGTAGTAAATATTGAACATGTTTAATACCAATGCTAGACTGAAGGATTCCAAAAGTGGAATGTGGCAAAGTTATTGAAGTAAAATAAAACACTGTCCTCTTAGAATAATTCTGTCACTAAGGTTTTAATCTGTTTAGAGTAATGGGGTTCCAAATTTTCACTGAATCAAGAGTAACGATGTTAAATTAATAAAGCACTGCAGACAGCCCAGTGCTTTGTTCTGTGTTTAGCTGGTGTGTAACTTCATCGCTTCCCCTGGGCACCCACAGGTCTTGGGTTTGTATCTTGCTGACTGATCTCTGCTTCTTTGCTGCATCAGCTTAAATATACTTTCTTACATACTCAGAGCACTGCCTACAAACTTTTTCCATAAATATTTTAGTGATAAGAAATACCTATTTAATAACATATTCTAATTTGTAGCAGCTAAAAAAGTGTTTTACAGTGTTGCATACAATAGATTATTTTATAATTGATTAAGAAAATTTGAAGTCGATTTATTGGTACTTTTGGAGCAGCTGTATATTTGTATGTGATGAGGAAATACTTTCAAAGGTTTATAGATCATATTCCCTATGTGGTGTTTCTAAAAGTGCTGTCTTTCAGGTTTTTCAAAGATGGTTGGTAGCAATCATACATACGTTTTGCATCTTTTTCATCAAAGTTACTTCTTGTGCTACTGTGAACTGTGTCAGATGGCAAATGTTTGGTAAGCTCGTTACCAGTTCTTAGGAGAGCTGCCCTAATCACACCAAACAACCAGAAGCCTGCAGAGCAGGGCGTTTATTTTTCACTTGCCCTCTTTCTTTTTCATACATGAATGTAGATAAGGAATGCAATACTGGATTGCAGTTACTCACACATCTTAATATGTGACATCTGTTTGACTAATACTTGTCTGCACTGCATTTTATCTGCTCTAAAATCCCAGAGCAGTCAGTCATTCACACCACAGACCTATTCCCTGCTTGGTAATGACAAAGAATGGAATGCTCTTTCCTAAATTGGGGCACTCTCTCATGCCTCTTTGTCTTAATCATTTTTACCATACTTAAAAATACTACTCTGGACGTAACTACTTATTTTCTTACCCAATCTAATTGCCTTTAATGGGAATTTTAAATGACTGTCTTTTGTTCACAAACTTGACAGTGAGCACAGAAAAATTTTACCTGATTTGGAGAAGCAAATGAGCACAGTGACCAAGCGTTTAAAATAATATTACTGCCTTCATATTTATATTATAAAAATAATCTGAACAATGCAAATATTTCCTGGATTGTTCCAAGATGGTTACTTTGAGGAAATTATTTGTCCATTAGTAAAACTGCATTTTCCTTAATAGATTAGCTCAGTCCAAGCCAACAGCAGTGAAGTGCATGAAATGGTGTCCAGGTGTCAAAGAACATCTGAAGGACTAGCTAATTCAATCCTGACTCTTGTAAAATCATTTTTGGTAATGTATGGCTAAGTGTCAGGCTTTATCAGAGAAAATGTTTTTTTCATGCTGTAGGTAGAGATTTTTCTAACTGTGGATCCATGCAGCTATCACAGTGATTTGTTTTAAAAAATAAGAAAATTAGATGGTTGGACTTGATCTCAAAAGTCTTTTCCAACGGGAACCATTCTATAATTTTATTAAAATTAGCACACAATTTCCATAATTATTTAATATAATGCCATTTTGACATTCAGAGTTACAGCTGAAGAAGAGTTGACATATTCTAAGAACCACCTCAGTGTTGCCAAACCCACTTCATTTTTATTTACTGGGGTTTTATAGTATGGGATAAAGATTGTGGTCAAAGCAGGTAAAGAAACTGGAATTTACATAAAGATTCTCTTTACATTGACTGTATCAAAGTTGTGTGTCCCTGAGTTCAGCTTGTGTGAACAGTCATTTTTACTCCCTACATTATTTCACAGTATAGCTACTCTTTTTTTAATAACTTTTTCTACCCAGAATTTCTTCTGAACTCAGGTTTTTAAATTAAATGTTAATTTATTATTAAATTATTTCAGTGAATATATTAATATTATCAAAAATAGTCTAATACAATAACACTCTCCTCAATTGTTTTGTAAGCTGATTTATTACTTGAGTATGTATTTGTCAGAAATGGTGACCTGAACTTTGGAGGGCTTTTCAATAATTTAAAACTTAGTAAAAATAAAATAAACCAACTAGGAAAGTCTGAATGACTGCCTATGGCAACCCATGTGAAAATCTATGTACTCCGCTATCTCTTAAAAATACACGTGGAATGTTTACAAATTTTTGTTTCACAACTCTGTGTGTGTATGTGAGCAATCTTAGGAGTAGAGAAAAGGCTGAGGAGATGCATTTCTAAGAGAAAGGGCATTGTTTGCAGACTTATGGAGGATCTGGACCAGCTCTCCTATGAAGACAGGCTGAGAGAGTTGGGCTTGTTCAACCTGGAGAAGAGAAGGCTCTGGGAAGATATAATTATGGCCTACCAATACTTAAAGGGGTCCTACAGGACAGTGGGAGAGGGACTGTTCATCAGGAGTGTAGTGACAGGACAAGGGGCAGTGGCTTCAACCTGAAAGAGGGTAGGTTTAGGTTAGACATTAAGAATAAATTCTTTACTATGAGGGTGGTGAGGCACTGGAACAGGCTGCCTAGAGAGGTTGTGGAAGCCCCATCCATGGAGGTATTTAACTCCAGGTTAGATGGGGCTTTGGGCAACCTGGTCTAGGGAGGGTGTCCCTGCCCATGGCAGGGGGGTTGGAATCTTTGAGGCCACTTCAAACCCAAACCAGTCTGGGATTCTATGATTTCTGTACACATTTGTGTAATGATTACAGCATTGTAATTAGTTATTTTCTTCACATAGTCACATATCGTATCATAATACTGTCATAGTATAAGCACGTAATGCAGGGAGGGGTATTACTTTAGAAGCAGAAATGCAATTCATTCATTATATATGCAAATTTTGATAATCTTATTTCCTTGGTCTGGCTTACTTATACTGCACCTGTAGCATATGCTGGCAGTAGCAGTTCCTATATCAAGTGTCCAGTTCTGGGCTCCCTGGTATAAAAAAGACAGGGACCTTCTGGAGAGAGTCCAGAGAAGAGCGACAAAGTTGATTAGGGGTCTGGAACATCTCCCCTATGAGGAAAGGCTGAGTGAGCTGGGTCTGTTCAGCCTGGAAAAAAGAAGACTTAGGGGGGACCTGATTAGTGTTTATAAATATCTTAGACATGGGATGCAGGGGGAATTGGCCAGCCCCTTTTCAGTGGTCTGTGGGGACAGGACTAGGGGCAATGGCTGCAAGTTGGAGCACAGGAAGTTCCGCACCAACATGCGGAAGAACTTTATCCCAGTGAGGGTGACAGAGCCCTGGGACAGGCTGCCCAGGGAGGTGGTGGAGTCTCCTTCTCTGGAGATATTCAAGTCTCATCTGGACGCCTATCTATGTAATATGAGATAGGGAGCCTGCTTTGGCAGGGGGGTTGGACCCGATGAACTCTTGAGGTCCCTTCCAACCCCTAAGATTCTGTGATTCTGTGAAGTGGCTATATTTAATATTCCACATTGACATTTCAGGTGCCTACAAAGTACCGATAGTGGTAAATAAACAAAAATCATAAATTACAAAGGGTCTGTGACTGATGGTGGCTTTTCAAGTCACAGACTCACACAGTGAAAAGAAATATAGTATCAGAGTGTCCCATAATGGGAGCATGTTGCACACACTCCCACAGCAATCACATCTCCTGGACAAAGCAAGTGGTTATTGCTCTGGATGGTGGGTCCTTGCAACAATGTTTTCAGCTGGATGGTATGAGACTTCTCAGAACACAGTGCCACTGAATTCTTATAACCTGGCTGACTTGTGGCCCTGTGTGACCTCTACCATGTGCATGATCCATTGCTACAGAATATCTTCAACTAAGTACATATCATCTCTAAATAATCTTAACCACCAAGATTGCTGTATGTAATCATTTCTGCATCCAGAGGAACAGTTTACTATTTGCAAATGTCTAATCTATGTACAATTTAGTTAAATCTGCTGCGGAAAGTGTCTCTTTGGAATGGGCAGACACCCCATTCAAAATGTTAATCAGCACATTGAAGCAGATGAGTTTGTCAAGGCACAGCAGGACCTGCCTGGGAGAATCATTAGAACCATCTGAAATTCCCACAAGGCAAGCTCCATTACAAATTAGTCAAATACTAAGTATTTGTGACTAGAGTTGCAAATAAGCCCTCCTATCTCACCTCTGTATGGAACTACCTGGGGAGTTCCTGGCACACCCAGTGTGCACACAGGCACAGCCCTGATACCAAGCTACAGCACAGTTAAAATAGCTGTGGTCCTGGAGGGAAGAGGGGTCAAGAAAAGCTGGTTCTCTTTTTTTTAAAGTATCTTCCTCCAACCTCAGCAACTATCCATCCCGATGTCTAGGCAGTTAAGTAAAAATGCTGCGAGGCCTACGTGGGTTAATAAGGAGCTCCTAACAAAAATCAGACATAGAAGGGAAGTATACATGAGGTCCAGACAGGGACAGATGACTTTGAAGGAATAGGGAGGTACCAGGTTAGGAAAACTAACTCCAACTCACTTGGAGTTGAATCTGACAAGGGACATTAAGAAGAGCAATGAGAAGGGTTTCTGTGGGTGTATCAGCCCCATAAAAAAGACTAGGGAAAATGTGAGCCCATTACTGAATGGCACAGGGAATCTGGTGCCCAGGAAGTACTCAGTACCTTCTTCACATCTGTCTTTAGTGGTAAAACTGACCTCCAGGAATCCCAGACCTATGGTACAAGCAGGAAGGTCTTTAAACACTGAAGACTGACCCTAGTACAGGAGGATCAGTGAACAAACTGGTCACCTAAGAGTCCATGGGAGCTGAAGGGATGCACCCATGAGTGTTAAGGGGTCTGACCAGCATTATTGTGAAGGCCACTCTTGGTTATCCTTGAAAGGCTCTGGTATTTGGGAGAGCTTCCTGAGCACTAGGAGAAAGGAAACACCATTCCTGTCTTCACAAAGGATAAGTAGAATATAGAGAGCTACAGGCTGGTAATCTTCAACTTGATCCCTGGGAGAGTGATGGAGCAAATAATTGTGGAAATCACTTTTAGGGGTATGAAGGAAAATAAGGTGATTTGGATTAGTCAGCGTGGGTTTATGAGAGAGTGTGATGCTTGACAAACCTTCTTGACCTGCCTTCTTCATTCAAGTGGTTAGCAAAATGGATGAGCAGAGACCAGTAGATGTTTTTTATCTCTTCTTCAGCAAAGCTTTCATCACTGTCTCCTATAATGTTCTCATGGATGAAGTGATGAAGTATGGATAGATAAGTGAACAGGGAGGTGGACTGAAAACTGGCTGAGCTGTCACTCAAATGCCTGTAATCTGCAGCCCAAGGTCCAGCTGGAGGCCAGCAGCTAGCGGAGTGCCCCAGGGGTTGATAACTGACATTAGCACTGCTCGTAAGATGCATTCAAGACCTTGGAGAAATGGACCAACAGGAACCTCATCCAGGAATTTGTATTTCTCATCGTTGAAATTCAACCTGGGGAGGAATAACCCGATGGATCAATACTGATTGCAGGCTAACTGGCTGGAAAGCAGCTCTGCAGAAAAGGACCTGGGGGTTCTGGTGGACAAGCTCAACAGGAGCCAGCAATGTGTCCTTGCGGCAAGGAAGGTCAGCAGCATCTTAGGCTGAATTGGGTTCCATTTTGAGAAAAGTTCAATATATGGTATTTTGGAAAACAGTAAAAGATCTACATAACCAAGTTTGTGTTTTGTTTTGTTTTTTTTTAAATTGAGACCCAAGCATGCTGGTCTGTATTTTTTAAAACTTACTTTACTGAAATACATAGCTATAAGCAGCTTTTGCAAGATCTTAAAAGTCTGGCTGCTTTCAGGGAAATTGAGCTTTTTTTTATTTGGTCAGTTGTATTTTCCTTTTTTCTCCCTCAAATATGATTCTCCAAAAGTAATGTGTAGGACTAAATAGATGTAACAGAAAAACAGTTATTTGTTGGAAGTTGCAGGAACAGATTAACTTTAAGTGTGTCTTTCAAGATCTGCTGTACTAGACAAGTTACAGCTCAGTAGCAAACTCCATGTTGTTTCTTGTACTGTCTATTTTAGCTACATATCGGGATAAAGCTAATTTAAAATCCCACTTCCATAGCTCGAAGGTCAAATCCTACTTCCATGGACTTTATGGCTTGTACTACAGATTCTAGTTTTTCTACAGTTATTGGAAATGAAAACTGCTGGGCATGAACCGCTTTCACTCTGAGGTTCTTGGAGAACCTTTGTCACATGAATAACCTGAGCCTTGCTTTGGCTCTCTCTAACATCCCCTCTCCCCCCAGTTAATAAAATACAATACCCTGCTGACAGTGATTTTTATGGTAGAGCACGTGTGGAGTCACACACTATTAGATGTGCTGCCCAAGAAGGGTAGTGTAGGACTTGTATCATCCTGGGAGCCTTTTTTGGCAATGCCATTAAAGAGAGTCTTTCTCCTCACTTGTGTTTCTTAAAGCCAAACCTGAGAGTCCAGCCTTTTTTGTTGGCAGATATGTCTTTACCTTTCAGGTGTTTTCATGGGAGCTTGCTAGAGAATCTCAGTGTGTAACTATAGCTGGAAAATACAGGGAAAGGTAAAAAAAAAACCTATGCTTTTAGAAGTAGGAAAAGGAATCCATGGGTATCTCATATTGTATGAAATACTCCCCTCCGCATGGAGCTTCAGGCAATGACATTTACAACTACCCTGCCCCACTTGACACGTGGTAGAAGCTTTAGCAAAGCCCAGACTTTAAAAGAATGGCTGAAGATTTATTTGTTTTTTAAAACACACAAAAAAGAAGTACTTCAAGAATTTTTTCAAGATCCAGTTTAGTTCTGAGGTGAACTTAGATGAGTTCACTTAGATGGAAAAGTGATTCAAGAGGATCTGATGCAGGACTTTTTATACAATTCTAAGATACATGAAGCAAACTTGGGAGGCTTCTATAGCTTGGAAAAACTCTAGAGACTCCTTTAAATCACATGGAATAACTCCCAACCCTGCAGTTTTATGTGAAAATGGAAAGGTTCCTGCAGGACCCTGGGGTCTGCACAGTGAACAGGTCTTTAGGTGAGCTGGGCAGACTCCAAAGAAGGGGCCAGGGCCAACCAAGAGTTCACAAGGCAGTGGCACAGTGATGAGACTCGTCCTAGTTTTAGGGCTTTTGCTTCTCTTTTTTTGTAATGGATAGTATTTCCTAGCTCCACGATGAGCTTGCTTTTTTCTGATGGATAGCTGTTGAAAATCTTAATGGGTAAGTGGTTTTGTTTTGTTTTCTAGGCTTTTTTGTTCATTTTGTTGGGGTTTATGATGAGTGTTTTCTTGTTGTTGTTTCCTTTTTTGTTGTTGTTTATATTTTCTTCTAACGCAACATGAATGACAAGAGGAAGCCAGAGCTTCCCTGGAGCACCTATTGTAACTTTCATTATCTAAGTTACAGATGTTAAACTGTAGCTTTAGGCAAAAAATTGGAAACTCAGTTTTCAGTATCTAATGTATTTTACTACTTGCATTAGTCTTTTGCTTAAACACTTCCACCACGAATACAGCAAAATCCTTCAAACTCCTCTGAAAACATTTTGTCTCTTTGACAGCTTATTCTAAGTAGCTTAAGAAGTTAGGCTTGATTTTAAGATTATTTTTACAATTAAATATTTTGACAAATTACTACCAGCTTTATTCTGCTGGCAATATTTGGACAGATGGAAGAAAATGTTTCAATCTCAGAAAAGTATTTTAAGGTAACAAAAGAATTGTAAAGGCTTAGAGGTAATACCTTTGAAAATACCACATTCAGGATAATTTTTAAAAGGACTAAAAAAAAAAGAAAGTAAAAAAGCAGATCTATGTGAACAATTTAGAAGAATGTGAAACTATGATCATGGAGATTCCTCAGACTGACAAAGCTTCTGATTCACTTTTTTTGTGACTGATAATTAAAAATGTGTTTAAAAAAACCCCCAACAAACCTCTGTGACAAGTTTAGGGAAAAACGTGCTGTGGGGTGAAAAAAACTTCTATTTGCTCTAGCATTCTTTGAAGCAGAGCCAACTGTATGGCATTTTACTAGTGGTTGGGAGCATTAGGTATTTTTTCTCAGGAGATAGCTGTATGAAACCACAACCACATGTTGAAAACAAGGTCAAAAGAGGCAAGAGGCATATGTCTGTTTCTGGAACTCATGTTGCTTATAGAGCGGGATTCCTGCTTATGGAAGGTAGATGGTGTAAGACTGCTAAAAAAATACCTCCATCTGAGGGCCACGTTGTTGTCTTGTTGTCACTTCACAGCTTTCTTTGCAAGGCACGAAAATCAGTCTTTTAAAATGGCCAGTTCCACCTGGGAGCTGGCAAGGAGAAGAAATTGCTCCTTAGCAGTACTGGTACAGAAGGTAATGAAATGCAATGTCTTTTTTTTTTAAAGCATGAGTATTTTGTAATTTATTTTTAAACTGAGTCAGTATCAGTGTATTTCCAAGGTGTGTAATGGTTACTAGGAGGCTTTTCACTGGCTCACTTGAACAGTGTAGGAGCTGAAGTGGGATAGTCAGCCTTCCAGAGGACATCCTTTCCCTGGGTCAAGAGCAAAGCTACCTGAGGTGGTATTGTAGAAGACTCCTGAGATGTTCTGGTTCTCACATTACCACTTCCTCAAACATCAGTTATGTTCAGCAGTGAAGAAATCTTTGTAACATCTAGTTTGTACACCCTGTTCTTCTTTCTTGAACTAAAAGACTTATACCAAAAATTTTTAAAAAACCCCAAAACCCAAACCACAAACAAAAAACCTTTGTTTGTAGTGTTTTTTTCTTTCTCTCCCTGATTGTTCACACACTAATTCTGTCTAAAGACGCATAATTTTCTTAATTTAACAAATGGTTGAGGCCTGCTCTGATTGCTGGAAAGAACCAGCCAAACTTAATGTAGGTCTGCCACTGGCTTCTTTATCTGTAACACTGTTCTCTAGCAGATCTTCTTCCAAAGCCTTTTTGTAGTGTTTTGATTTGGAGCCGTGAGTGGGAGTCTGCAGTGTGGTCATTCAGACCTGCACTGGGTGAGATGACAGCTTTTAGCCATTCTACCACCAGTTTCATAATGGACAAACTGGTTTCTTCTAAAACTAAGTGGTGTTCCTGTGATATTTTGGAAATGAAGACAGTGTTTGTGCCTTTATAACGCAGTTTCTTTTGAAGTTCTGCCTTTACTGAGTGACAGTCTACTTTCAGCAGGGTGGCCAGTACTCTCTGGGCACTGGTTCCCCTCAGCAGCGACCTATACCCATGTTCACAAATGGATTAAATCCATGGACTGGGTAAAGAGAAGGATTAGTTAAATCCCAGGAAAATGGGCCTGGTCAGGACAGCCTGGAGCAAGAATAAATTTTGAAGAGCAGATTTGAAAGCTAGGAAGATGGGGCTGGGCCTTGGTCTGGTTGGAGGTCAGGATCAGGACCAGTGAAGGGCAGGGAGATCAGGCACAGCCCCAGGATGGCCAGGAAGGGCTGTGGGGATGAGTCCATGTTAGGATTATGTGATTTACCCTTTGGAGAGATGAGGTTCTGTATACACTATGTTTGCAGCAACCAAATGATCACTGCTGCTGAAGGAACAGCACAGTAAATGCCCTTATTTGTGTGTTCTAACCTGTCAATGTTATTTTCTGTTTGCTAAAAAAAAAAAAAATTAGGCTGAAAATGACATGTATTTGTGAGAACACGCTGAACAAATACCGATAATAATAATTGAATAAGAGAGTAATTCTGAGAAAACTGGCTCAAAATGCTTATTTTGGAACTGTTTTATTCCTCAGACTTTGTTGTGCAGCTATTTCTGAGTCCTGCATTAAGTTATCTAGTGCAGTCCCTGAGTTTGTATTCATTGTGTAGCGCAGAGGGTGTTCTGCTCTGGAGAAGTTGTGAAGTGTGAGTATCCTCTCTTGATGTCTGTTAGATTGACACAGCTGAGTCTGTTACCTGATACGTGTAAATGTGTACTTTTAGGGCCAACCTATTCTCTTACTTCTGGAGTAAACCATGATTGGAAATGGTCCTGTATTGTCTGCGTGGCTGGGGAAGACATATTTAAAGTGTGAATAAGTGTTCCTGAGGACCAGTGGTTTAGATACATATCTTTGAGGAAATGACAAAATTAAGTTTATTAAACTTTGATGATTCTAAAATGATGAATATAAGAAAAGCAATCTGCCTGCAAAATCCCTTTGACATAAGTCTTTTTTTCTTAAACAGATCATAGTTTTTTTAATTGGAAGCTAGTTAGTATAAAGAAAAAACACTGAATGCATTTTTACAGTTTTGAATATCCTTTTATGTAGGATTCATCAAAAAGTAGGGTAGATATGTAAACACTTCAATTTCCAAGGTATATTAGTCTGTTTCTTAAAGACAAATTTAACATTTCCAGCTGGTAGGATTAGTGTGTGTCTTTACGCCTTCTCAGAGGCTACAATTTATCTCCCAAGTTTTTGTTTGAAAACAGCATTTAACTTTTGGCTTTGTGCAGTGTCTTCAACAATTGCAAGGCACCTACTTGGTTTTAATTACCAAAACGATCAACTTTCATTAAACAAAGAGATGCTTTCCTGGCAGCAAGAAGATTAAAATGAAACCCCAACAGACTAAGCATCTTAAGAGCTGTACAGTAGTAATTCTCCAGCCACTTTTCTACCTAATTCTAGCTTCGTATAATTAAACAAGCATTGCAGGTAGAGGTGGTTATCTGTCTTTCAGTTGGACCCGAAGGCTTCAGTCACAAGCCAGGAGGTTGCTGCAGACAACCGTTAGGTTGTCTTTACGTTAGGTAAACGTGGAAAGGAATGGTTTCTAACCAGTGACCTTTCCAAGCACCTCTGGGCTATGCAGGTCTGCTAGGGATGGCTGGAATTGCCATGTTGTCCATGTTTCAATTTACTAATGGTTTCTATGGTGTAGAATAAGGAACTGAAAGTGGTGTAAATGTACTTACTACTGCTCTTTGACACAAATATAACGTATATCCACAAGAAGTACGTCAAATACAAAGAGCTTGGGATATCTACAGCTTTCCTGTTCACGCTACTTATGCGGTCAAATACTGAAGTGAAAACAGTTCATACTTTCCATCATGCTGATACACTTCTCATTTATGATACAAAAAATAGCCAGAAGGAACTAAAGTTTTCTGTTACCTCTCCACAATATGTCCCATTGAGAGGGAAACGCTTTTAGGGGGCAGACTGGAGCTGTGCTCGGAGCAGCAGAGCTCAGCAGTTCTCCTCTAACAGAGAATATACGAAGAAAGAGTCCTGCTCCATCTGGGATGCTTGCCCTGGACAGCTGTGAGAACTCACAAAATCGAACCGAAATCCCAGTGGGTTTTATCCCTATGTATTACTACCTTCAAGCAAGAGCAAGGCTACTCTATTTGTTACTATGTACTGAAAGTCTTGGTGCTACAGCACTCACTTTTCCTTAGTCTAGATGACCTGGGAATAGCAGTGTGCAGGAGGTATGTTTGCCCTTGAGAAAATCCCCCAGCAAGTGAATAATTGGTTAGACATTAGATAACATGCAAAGAGAAATCTGCACCTTCTTTGGTCTTTCATTTGAAATGTGAATCTCTAGTGATGCTGGTAGTGGGCTGTCAGCAGGGGATACGCTGCAATCTGTCTGTCCATACATCTATCTTCAGTGTTACGCAAATATTTTTTTCTCTAGAAGTACCATATATGTATCAGCTACTTGAAAGCTTAAAACAAGGTGTTTTTATTTTTATACTAGTATATCCAGCGATACTTTTTCAGAGGAAGAACAATTTTATTATTACGTGAAGAAACTCCTCTGCGTATCAGCATGTAAAATATTTGGAGTTAAAAGGATGATATGAATTTTTACCCTTCTAGGACCCAGCCTTATACTGACTTGCTCTGTGTTATGGATAAACCTGGGAATATTTTGGACTAGTGACTGTTTCTCCTTATAATTTCTCTGAATGTGTTGGCTGGTTTACTGTCAACCTTCATGTCCCAAATATTTGCAAAATAATAATAACAAAGAGGCTATTCTAAAATGTCAGCTTTTTATGTGTGGGTGTGGTGTTTTACAATCTACAAGGAATGTTGAAACGAAAAGGCATCCTTCTGAAGAAATTTAGATTGTAGATATTAGAGATAATTTTGTAAGTTGCTGTGGACGTGTGTATAGACCAAATAGAAAAAGCCATGCTTTTTCTGCTCTTCACACAGATTTTGCTATAGAAATTGTATTAGTTTTTTGCATTAATTTGATAAATTCTTTCCATTATTAGACCTGCCTTTTTATGTGGTGCTTGAATTTAACACCATTCTGCAATCAGCTCATGTAACAAAAGAGAGATTGGAATATTGTCTTTGAGTACATTCCTTTTGCCTTGAAGGGAGACGTTTTCCAACTTCTAACCCTGAGTACAAGAGTCCTTTGAATCTTAGTTCTAATAGCTGCCATGTTCTTGAACTTGCTCCGGTCTTTGTTTTGAGATTCAGCCACGATGTTAAAAAACAAGATAATAGTTGAAAAATCTGGTTTTTACATCATATTTAACTAGATAGAGTTTTTGTCAGCAATTGCTGAAAATTGTGAAGTGTCTTGAGACTTGTAATGTGACAGACTCCATTTGTGTTGTACTATATTAAAGTGGTGTTTAAAAAAAAAAAAATCACATTTTTGCTCCCGATCTGCTTGAATACTTTTTTAGCAGACTAGAATTTTCTTAACTTTATTTACTGGATTTAGAAGTTATAATTCATAAGCATTCAGTGCTGTCAAAAGATGTGCATGTTCTAGGAAGAATGAATATTACTCAATGTGTGTCTGCCTCTAATGGGTGCTGTAGAAATATGTTATAGTCATGGAAGTCTACATGATAATAGAGAAAAAAGATGGATTACAAATTTTGGGAAAGAGCTAGGAGATGATAGTGAGTTCTATTAACTGAAAGCAGCATATTATAGAAAATCAAACTCAGTTCAGGAAATAAAGACTGGGAAATCATCTTGATGTGCTTTTTTACTACTGTGTTTCTGTTTTTTAGTAAGATATTTAGTACTGGATTATGTTTAATCTCTAATTTCCTTCACCAGTGTTTTCAGTATAATTTAATGTAAGGGTACTGTACATCACTACATGTGTGATGAAACTATATTGAGTTTCTATATTCATGTATGATGAAGCTAAATCAAGTTCCTGTATTCATTTCAACATTATGCAGAAACAATTTTGCATATCTTAGAATCGTTCACTAGCCTCAGAAAACTAAAAAAGCCCCAACAAAACAGACTGACAGCTGTCAACTTTTGCTTTCAACTTCTCAAAGAGATTATTCAGTTGTTTGTGAAATCCAGGCCTTTAACTGCTCTAAATTTCATCCAGTTTAAAATAACTCAGCAGAATTAATCATCTTCAGGCTCTTTAGGCTTTAGAGTAGAAACCCATTGGAGACTTTTACATTACCATTCTGGCAAGGCACATTGTCCTTCGGACAAATATTCTATGCACTCACATGAAATCTGAACCAAAGACAGGTTCTGTAATTTGCTGATTCATTAATCAGCAAGGGGGAAATTTTACCTAACATAGATTTTTAATTTGAAATTCTTTTTGAAATCAGGGTTAAGGACTAGGCAAAAAATATAATAAACTTCATGAAAAATAATGAAGTGTTATGCTTAAGTTGGGGCACTAAGGGCCCAGCACACTTTAAAATACAGAAAAAAGCAAATGCTTTGGTAAAAGGAAACATTTCCAAGCTTCGTTTTAAAGAGAATTCTAACACTAAGAATACAAAGATAATTCTAATACTAAGAATAAAAATAATACTGTATTTAATAACTTAACTTGAGCATTTGAAATAATATAAGGAGAGAAAATTAAGCTACAGTGTGTGTTATGTTGTATTGGTATTGCTCATATTACATGCTTTGCAGTGATGCATTTCAAAATTGGAGTGCGTACCAGATTGTTTCCAAAAACACTTCCAGAACTAAAACTCTCCTGCTGAGGCCATACTGGGAAACTGGACCTAAGTGTTAGAGTAGTCTTAACACCTAACTAATCTCTTACATTTGCTTGGCCCCTTGGTTCTTACGCCAGCGAGGCCCTCGCATCAGAGCAAACACTGGAGAGTCACGGCTGCTTATGCATTTTTTCCTGGCTGGTGGGGAAGCTCTATCATCAGAATGAATACAACCAGGGCTTGTGCAGCTACGTTAAACCTTGCTTGGTGAGAACAGCAAAACCATATTTCATTAGCTGAGGTGAGCCAGTGAGGTAGTAGGATCAGAAGTAGACACGTACAAGGTTATTTCTCTCTCTATTAAAATTTTGCCCAGATGTACTGCCATACATAGGGAGGCTACTATGCCTTGCTTGCATTTTAATTTTTAGTTTTAAATGGTTTTCAATCAGTTGCTAAAACTTTGATTGATTTTGCTCTTGCAAAGTAGTTTCCTTGAAATTTATTTTAATATTCAAAACTTTTAGACTTGGCCAGTTAGTCTGACACCAGAAATTTGTTTTATGCATGTGATTTTTACATGAGTAGAAAAAGGCATTCATGTGTCTGTGCCAAGACCTCAATCCTGCTTTTTTTTTTTTTAAAGACTTGAAGGAACTTTTCTGTCCTAATTAACCCAGTACCAGTGGCTAAGATGTGTATTTGGAAATGTGCATATCTGCAATGTAGCTTGCCCTGCTGCAGCATGCACATCATGTCTGACTACCTAGAAACTGGCAGTTCCTTTGTGCCATTAAATAACTTTGAGAATTTTCCCCTGGGTATCTGATTTTAACCTTTCTGGCCTGAGGCTTTTCCCTTTCTGTTAGCTTCCCACCAAAAACATGACTGAAAGCAATACCAGCTTTTCACTTGCCTTCTCGGCCTAAGCGCAGCTGCCGAAATACAATAGGTAGGTAGGTAGGTAGGTTGGCATGTAACGGTTTGTTCTGAGGAGCTTTTGCAGCACTTGTGAATATTTTGTCTAATATCCAAGTGTTACACAGTTTATCCATGACTGCTTGTTTGCCTTTTTTCTTTTTTTTTTTTTTTTTACGGCTTCATTTCAGAGTTTAAGTAAACTGTGCATGGTGTCTGGATGTAGTGGCTCAGCCCCAGGCAGCAGCTGAGCACCACATGCCACTCACTCATTCCCAGAGGAGAAAGAGACAGAGCCCCTGTGAGCTGGGATAAGGACAGTTCACTGACAAAAAAGCATTGTGAAAGGGGAACAGTAACAGTCTGGGAAAGTTTCACTTACACCCAGTGATAACACAGACCATAAAGCAAGGACCTGAGTGACTCAATGCCCTAGCCACACTCTGACGGCTCTGGAGGCACCCCAGAGCACCCCTCTTATCATAGAATCATAGAATTATAGAATCATAGGGGTTGGAATGGACCTCCAGAGAACATCGAGTCCAACCCCCCTGCCAAAGCAGGCTCCCTAGCTCATATTACACAGATAGGTGTCCAGACGAGTCTTGAGTATCTCCAGAGAAGGAGACTCCACCACCTCCCTGGGCAGCCTGTCCCAGGGCTCTGTCACCCTCACTGGGGAAAAGTTCTTCCGCATGTTGGTGCGGAACTTCCTGTGCTCCAATTTACAGCCATTGCCCCTTGTCCTGTCTCCACAGACCGCTGAAAAGGGGCTGGCCATTTCCCCCTTATGGTGGAGTGATGTCAGGTGGTGTGGAAAACAGCCTGGGCCAACTCAGCAAACCTGTGCTGGCTGCTTGGGGTGGTTAACTGTGGCCTGGCCAGAACCAGGACCCTGGATATGTGTTGTAATACTGAATTAACTAAGGAGATGTATGGCTGTTTTGCATGAAGCTGTTATTCAGTCTTCTCATTACACAAAAAGAGATCTCTTGGGAGCCAGGTAGGTGCTATGAAATACTACTTATTCACCTTTTTGTTTGTTTGTTTCCAACAAACTTTTTATTTGGTATGAAGAATCAAAATTATTTGAAGTAAATCCGTAGTTGTCTTCCTGTTCCCAAAACAGAGAACCTCCATCCATGTGAAAATCCTACCAAGAGGTTCCCTTGTATAAAGAAAAGGAAGAATGAACACTTTGTGAGGAAAAATTAATCAATGAAAGTGGAATACATCGAAGTCTGGAAACCTACATTACAAAACTGGGAAATGGAAAGGAAAAGCGTTGTGCAATACTAATTTAAAAGTTTATCTTTAGGCATGAACAGCCAGAAAATGCATTTAGCTTTTTCTTAATATATTGTGCCACCAAATTACATAAAGTTACCTGCTTCTCAAAATTCTGTTAGCTGCCCTCAGTGGAGTAAGGTGGTGAGTCTCATTCTTTATAGCACTTCCTTATGATAAGTATACTGTTTTCTTACCTTTAACATTAGGTTGCATTTAGCATATCTTTACAGGCGTTGCAGGTGAGAAGGCTGTTTGCAAAAGATGTGGGAATTGTATTTAAAATCTCAGAATTGGCAAACTTGCTTGCCAATTTTGAAGTAATTTACTGTCTTGAAAAGTTGGAGTCATTAGCTCAGGCTTGCTATCACACTGACATAACTCAAACAGGGCAAGAAGGAGGCTTGTCCATATTTCACCGTGTGAATGTAGCCAGGGATTGTGATGGAAAGGGTTGTACCTTTATAGTATTTAAATTATACATTCTGAATGTGAAAATTGTAATCATGAATTATTTACATCACTTTTTTTTCAGCTTTCCCACTTTTCTCTCTATGTGCAAGGAAGTTAGTAATTAAAGCATGCTTATTTTCTGTTTTGCTAGATCATAAACAAAACTTAACTTTGCACTCTCAAGGTTGAGGGAGAGTAAGCATTATATTTATTCCTTTTTGGTGATAGAAAACGTCCAGGCCCTGAGCTCATTGTCCCCTCCTGGGACTGGATTCAGTCTCAGTGTTGATAATGCAGTTGTCCGATTGTGGGAAGAGTTAATGAATCTTGAGGCCTCATGAGGATGTGGGAAGAAGGTGAGGTTGGTTGGTTGGTTCTCAAGGAGTCTTTCTGGGCATCTTTCCTCTTCATTAATGCCCATCCCTTTCAGTGGCAGCACTGGGCTGGGGTCAGCATGGACCAGCTTCTCGGAGTGCAGAAGACCTTTTGGGGGACAGATCAAGAATTAAGAGCCTGGAATCAATTAAAACAGATCAACAAAGGGGTTTTGGCATTTTGAACAGTGGAAGTTTGTCGGCCAGTGTATTGAGTCTCAGTTTCCTTCGTACTGAAGAAATGCTTTCAAAGATTGTGGTGAGGGCGATGCAGAAAGAGGTAGCATGTAATAACAGATAAACAATCTGTTCTGCTAGCATCAGAGGTCAGAAAGGATTCTTGTGACACTGACAGTATTTTAATTTTATAATCTCATTAGCAGATGCCTTGTGCCACCAGCTCTGAAACAGCAAGTTTTTCTGAATGGACAAAACCCTATAAAACAGCTCAATTACTTAAAAAAAAAAGTCTTGATGATGTGGTTTCCCAGTATGTTCAGACTGACACAGAAAACTACCCTTTCTAAAGATAAAATTAATTATCAATTTCAGGTTTTAATTCTTAAGTATCCCAAACCCAAAGGCAGATTTCTACATGCATTATCACCTAAAAATAAACAAAACATCAGATTCTTGAGTTCTGAGAAATGCTCTAAGAATCTTTATCTTCTGTTTGTGTTTTGCACTCCTATAGCTTACTATAGCCAAAGTGATTTTCCTCCTGGTGTTCCATGAACTGGATTCCCTCCAAGGCATTGCTTTGTGATATATGCCATATTTTAGCTCAGAGTAGACTTTTATATGCAAACTATAACTCTCAGAAGCACATGCCGTTGACACCACTTTAAGTACCGTTGCACTGGCAGTAATATATCTGCATGAGAAGAATCCACTAAACAATAAAATTATGTAAATTAGACTATAGGAAGATTATTCATAAGCAAATGCCTAGATATAAGCTTAGCATCTCCTATGTGGCTCATGGATTTTGTTAAAGTGTGATAAACAATCCTGGCAGAAATCACAAGAGAAATTAAGATCAAAGGCTAAACATAAACTAAAAGAAATGAAGTATTTTCTGCTGATCAATTAACGATGTGCTTTGCTGCCAGCCTGCAGTCATAAACCAAATAGGAAATCACATTAGGCTGCATTTATAATCAGGAATCGAAATGGCACTTATGGTTAAAAAGAGAAAAGTCATTGCATTTATCTCTGTATTGTTTTTTAATTGTTTTTTTTTTCATCATTGTTATTTTTCATCATTCATATTCAGATTAGTTACCTAATTTTAGATGGGCAACCAAGTGTGTAATAAATGCATGAATTCCATTTGGTTTAAATATCCTCATCTAATTATACTGTGCTTTTGTTATCAATCTCAGATGTTAACAGCCTAATGGCAAAAAGAGTTTTTAGTAATTAAATTGTTAGTAGAATTATTGCAGAGCACATTGACACACCAAGCACACTTAATTATATCTATAAATAGTTTGTAAAAGCTCTTAGTAGGAATGAGATTAAAAAGTAAAAGAGTAGCAATCTAATACTGTATTTTCTGTCCTCTCTCTGTTGTTAGGACTGTCTTATTCTTGTCTCCATCACTGTTTGCCATTTTATGGGATACTGAGGTTTTCCTTTGCTGAGTTTTGCCTGTTCCTAGCTGCTAAGGAACAGTAACAGCACTAGTGGAAATCACAAGAGATGCTGTCCTGTTTGCTCCTCTAAGCCGATACTGTAGTAGTGGTAAATGCCAGTAATAAATGACAGTTCTTTCATAATATTGCTTTTTCCTTTCTCAGAAAAGGTTTCATTGAAAGAAAGGTGTGGGAAGCTCTGCTATTGAAAGGACAGGACTTTCAGTAAGGTCAGTGCGGGGTTTTGAATGAGATGTGTGGAGTTGCACCCTGTTACAAACTGTTGTGTTGATTTCCATAGCAGCCAGGAACGATGAATGGTGAGTTGTGTCATGCCTTAGTTTTTCAAGTAGAAGGTGTAAGGAAGGAAAAAATAATTGTTCCTGTGTCCTCGGGCTAATGTAACTGGAAATAGACACACACACACCCCCTTGCTAGGCTGCAGCTGTGTTTTTCGGCCCTAGCTACAGTTAAAGGAAAGGAAGGGACAAAGAGGGTAAACTGTAAGCATCTGCAGCTCAAAGGGTGGTATGAAACCATTTCCTCATCTGCTGCCACTCCTTCACCACGTAAAAGTTCTGTAGGTGACACTGGATGTCATTCTGAAGTGCAGTCTTGCTGTTGGCATTTCCTTCTCCCTGTCTCTCCCATCCTGCCGCTGCCTCCCCTGTGCCGCCTCTGAGCTCACCTCTTTCTCCAAGGGCTATTGCCTCCTTGCATCTCTCGCCTCTGACTTCCCTTCCCTGCTCTGACCTCAGCCATTGCAGCACTGCTGGGTAGCCAGAGGCAGAAAGCCCAGCTTAGCTGGCACCCTGCATGATGTTGGAAATGGTTAGGAGAGGTTAATGCCTGGGCTTTGTGCTGGTCTCTGTTTTGCTAGATGGGAACTGATGGTGTCGTTTGAGGCCCAGTGAAGCCAACATGCCGAGGTGCTTTGCTGAGGCATAGGAGGGGAGAAAACGTCAGGATCTCAGAGACTTGGCGGAGTGGCATGTCGTGTGTGCACGTTCAGGTTAGACTAATGGTCTCAGTTTTAGCATAGGAAGGAATTTTCCTCTGAGTCATATTGGCAGGGAGTGATTGTGGTTCTTTTTCCTTCCTTTACGGCATACAGCCCTGTTCATTTGCAAGGATCACCCAGCATGTTTCACCTACTAACGTTTCTGCAAGGCTACTGCAACACCTTTGATTTTATTTTCTTACCCATCTTTCTTTCTCATTCTCCCTCTCTCCCTATCTCTTTCTCCCACTCTCTCCTTTTCAGTCTGCTGATGCTTTTGGTGCTCATGAACTGTTGTGTGAAAAGTCTCACACTTGTTCTAAGTATTTTGAGGAAAGTTCTGGAAAAATCTAGAAGAAATTTTTTTCTTTTTTTTTGACATTCTGAAGGGCTGGTATCAGTTTTGGTGTGCAACCACCTGGAATTAAACTTCTGTTTGCCACAAGTTGATCTTTTTAATTATGAAGAACTGAGACACATCACCCAGGCAGTGTCTTTCTAGCTGGATTCCTATTACCCACTTTTAGGCAGTTTCTTGCTCCCTGCACCAGTTTTGTGGTTTGTCCTCTGAAGTGACTAATTTTTCCATGACCTTGAATGTCCTATGATGGAAGCAGAGGTAATTAATGTTGTGTTTTGCGTTTGAGTCTGTTTACTGCACAAAATTTAACTGTCAAAGCATTAATTTCCTTTATTGAGTTAGTCCTTTAATTTGCTTGTGCTTTCTGATGTATGTGTATAAAGGAAAATTGGAGAGAATGCTACATAACCAATCATAAATTTAAGGCTTTGGAGTTTGAAAATTTTGTTCAAAAAAACAAATAAAAGGGTTGTGCTTTTGCCAACAGTTTTTATTTTATTTATTGCAATTTTAAAAATCTGGTGTGTATTGCAGGAGTTGCTTCTGGGTATACAGTAAATGTACTATAGCATACACCAAGTCATAAATCTCATAAATCCTAAAATCACAACAGCTGTTGTAGTTGGCTGTAATGTTTACTCTGTTTATTAATACTTTTTGAGTTTTGTATTCTCTAATTGTTCATCTCTGATGAGATTCCCACGTCTTGTAGGGGTCACTTCCATGCTGGTATCAGGAGATATTCTAATGGAATTTGATCATGCTTGTCAGTGGCTTTGAAATCTAATTAGGCAATTATAGCTTAAATTCCACAGCTCAAAATAAACGGAGCTCCATCTTTTCTGTGAGCTATTTTCTAACAATGAAACCTGCTGAGTGCAGCCTGAGTGCATGGGCAATGTGCAGATTTTGTTCCTCGAGAATAAGCGATCACAGAATGACGGATTGGCAGTGGTTGGAAGGGACTTCTGGAGATCATCTAGTCCAACCCCACTGCTAGTGCAGGATCACCTACAGCAGGTTGTACAGGAGTGTTGCCAGGTGGGTTTTGAATGTCTCCAGAAAGGAGACTCCACCTCCTCTCTGAGCAGCCTGTGCCAGTGCTCCGTCACCCTCAAAGAATTTTTTCCTCATAGTGAGATGGAGCTTTGTGTGTTCCAGTTTTTGCCTGCTGCCTGTTGTCCTGTAACTAGGTACCACTGAGAAGAGTCTGATCCCATCCTCTTGACATCCACTCTTTAAATATTTATAAGCATCCCCTCTCCCTCTTCTCTAGGCTAACCACACCCAGCTCTCTCAGCCTTTCCTTATAGAGATGTTCAAGTCCCCTCATCATCTATGTGGCCCTCTGCAGGACTCTCTCTAGTAGTTCCCTGTCTGGAACTGGGGAGCCCAGAACCAGGCACAATATTCTAGATATGGCCTCACCAGGGCAGAGTAGAGGGGAAGGACAACTTCTCTCAACCTCCTGGCCACGCCAAGTGATTCTCAAGTATGCTGTTGCACTCCCAAAGATGTTAGGGGCCATGTTATGAATAATTGGCAGCTAGCAGTAAAATATAATGTTTATGTGCAGTGTATATACGAGCCACCTCTTTTGTGCAGACTGCCATTACACTGGCAGAGAAATTTTTGTTTATCATGAAGAATGCATCTACAAGTTTAAAAGGGTGTTTTTTCCTGCTCCAAGAAGGTTTTCAGAGAGGTTCAATTAAGAAAATAACTGCTTTAAATGAAATCATCTATCTTTCAGAAATGTGAAGTAGTTGATTGTCGTGCCTTGACCTATAAATACCCACAAAACATTTGCCTCTGATGATGCTTCTTAATGTTTTCTTTAAAGCTTATGTGCCATGATAGACACCGATGTTTTGGCAAATTAGGTCTTTTAAGGTATATTAGCACTTGTGTGTCTATAGATTACTTGTATTACAGCACTGTTGAACCTTTGCTGATTGGTGACTGTATGGTTGTAAGCAAGCTTCACTTACAGTGAGCCTAAAAATTATTGCTGCCGTTCTGTGTTTAGGGATATGGTTTAGTAGAGGACAGGTATGGTTGGACTCGGTCATCTCAAAGGCCTTTTCCAACCTAGTGATTCTGTATGTGTGCAGACACATGTAGATGAATAGATTTGTGCTAAATACCATGTTACAGGAGTGGATCTGTCTACATCACTGTCCAGTCAGAAATGACTGTGAGGATGTACTGGTATAGGGTGGCAGACTATCCAAACCACACCTGGGTGCCAGCTACAGTTCCTTGTGGCGTGACAAAGCTGGGCGTGCTCTCCTGATGAGAAGCAATAGCCTTTGATACTTCCAAGCTGTTAATCAGAGTATCCATTGCAATCAAATGTTTTTTCAAATAGAAAATTCCCCTTGCTGTTTTGAATCTCATTTCAAGATGCACAGTATTACCATCAAAATGGGACTTGGGGAATGATTCATTTAGGTCTAGACTACAGTTGTGTTGACCTTGTAAAAGAAATAAATACATCCTTAGACTTTTCTTCAGATGACATGCAAATTTTGAAGAGGAACAGTATGTACAGCCAGCTTTCAAGTGTCCTCTTTTTCATATATCTGTAATATATTTATGAAATTGTTCTTCACTTGTTCGTTTACTGGTGGGTGCCACTGAAAATTACCAAAACCAACTAGTTGCAATTTTTTACTATTTCTAACCATGCTAGTCTCGTCCTTCTCATGACAATTCCTTTCAGATTCAGCTGAATATATTCTGACAGCATATTTATTTCTAAAAAAAAAAAAAAAAAAAAAGAGAGTACATAGAGGAACAGATACTATCTAATTCAGTATACTGTGTCAGTATGCTGTAAAGCTTTGCCAGTCTGAATAGCTGTGTTATCTGAGGGAAACTAGCGTTGTGGTTTGTTATATTGCTGCTTACTTAAAGTGTTCTATAAGTGTTAGTTATATAAAAGTGACTTAGCCTTCCTCATTCTGCCTGCGTGCTCTGGTCACGCGAGAGCACTATTCCTTCTGGGTGTAATAGCTTTTAAGGAGAATCTTTCAACATTCCTATGCTTATCTGAATCTTTTGACCACCTTTATCTTTTCTGTTCTTATTGTCTTGGATTTTTGTTTTCTATGGTATGTCTCATTGAACCACTTGAGATGTCAAAGAAGCTGTGCACCTTGGTTCGTTTTTAGAGTTCCTCTGTCTGGTTTGAGAGATTAGGATTTTATCCCAAATCTCTGACCATTGATTGAGCTAAAGCATTACATCATGTTGGAAATAGTGATGTAGGTGACTGACTGGGAATTAAAGCTTCGTTGGCCTTCAGCAAAATCACCAAATAAGAGAGAGAAACCTACAGATGGTGCTGTAAATTAGTATCGATGGTGCTTTAAATTAGTATTGGTATGATACTGAAAAAAAATGTGGAGCACAAAGATTAATTTTAAGGCTCATGATTATCACCCCAAATCTGCAAAACTGCAAAAAGAGATTTTCTTTTCTTTTTCTCTGCTTCATAACAACATCTGCACAGGTGATCTAAAGGTGAGACTTGTTAAATATCTATCCTGGTAGGATGCTTTGAAGTGTTTAAAAGCAGTTCTTTCATTAGTTCTCCTTGCAGCACCTGTTTAACATGCATGGGTTACTTCAGTTATTCTGACAGACTAAGTCAAGTAGTTTGGTGATAGCATTACCTAAGATTCTTGGGAATGAGTAAGATGATGGTTACTAAGATCTCTCCTGCTTAGCTTTAAGCCTGCAGTGCACTGTAATCAAAGCTACAGTCTCTCTTTCTTACGCTGTAAACTGAACAACTCTCTTATTTTCCCTCCTCCTGAGAAAATTCGCAAACACTTTTCTCCTTTTAAGAAGCTTTTTGTATCCTATTGAAATTTTGATTCCCTCTGCAATGACTACTGTGGAGATAAATTCTTAGCATGTCTCATTTTTCTTTATTTAAAAGAGCTTAATGTATTCAAAAGGAAAGAAGTCCTGAGCTTTTGTGAAGACTTTGATTAACTTTTAAATCTCTTTTTAAAATAAAGTCATAATATGGTAGCATTACATTAAGAAAATGCCTGTTCTTTACAAGATTGTTTGTTTCAGCATATTGACACTTGAAAAATCCTCGCTGCATTAATGTTATTGAAAATTGGTTCCCTGGCTTTTTTAAGATCAGCTCATTGGAAGCTACTGCTGCCAATACCGAGGTATTTGCTTGTTTATTTAGTAGTTTCATCTCTTTGCATTTAGAACACAGAGTTGCTGCCAGGCCTTATTCTCTCTGGCTATTAAATCACACATTTAAGACACCTCATCCCATGGCCTGCCCCAAAGAATCTATGTTAGGTTTTGCTTGCAGACATCTGCCTGTTTGGGGCACTGGTAAGACAAGGGGTAGCAGCACACTGCCACAGAGGCAGGCACTATTTTGAGAAGAAAAACAAAGATATGATGGGCACAGAGTGTTTGATGACTTCCTATTCATTTGGGAAAATATTTGCTGGGGAAGAACTTGCCAGGCCTTGAAGCTGACTGCTTATTCCCTGTTTTTATTTCACTTGATTCTTTTTTCTGCCAAGACCTTAATATCCTAAAAGATAGATCCAGTTTTCTCTTTTCATCTCTCTTATGTTTTTCTTTCCATGTATCTTTTCTTTCCAGCTGCCCTGGAAGATCTTCCCTAAACTGAATTCCAGCTGCGCCCCTGGGGTCTAAGCATCTCCTGATTTTTTTCCCTCTTTATAATCCAATCTAAGATGCCTCCCTCAGCTTAGCTTGCTTTCTCTTTTTTCTTACATTTAGGCATTTTTCAGTGTATGTATAGGTATTAATTGAGATTTCTGTATATTAAATGTAGGGAAGCAAAACAAAATACTGCCCCCCCCTTGAAAGCTTTCTCTGTTATCCCAGTGGTCAAGTGCCATCTTGGTTTTTATCTTTCTTTGCTTGTAATTATGTTTCAGGAGATCTGTGGCAAATACCATAATGCAGGCTTTTTTCCCTTAGTATCTCCAAAATCTCTGCTGATGCAGACTGAATCCTTGCCATGGTCTCTTCTAAGGATGTGCCAGCAGTCTTGCACTTGCTTACTCCTCTGACTGCTATTTGATGCTGTCATTACTCTCTTGAATTTGTTCATTCTGATTTGTTCTCATGCAGTATTTTTTTCACCCTTCATTTTTTAAAAAGTCATTGGATATTCACTTAATATTTACATTTTACTTACACTTAATAATTCTACCCGGTTTTCCTCCAGAAGAAAATGGGTTAGATGCAGCCACAGGTCTGAGAAAATGGCCTAAGTAGCATTGGATGGGAATGTTTTACTTGTAAGGCTCCCTCCTCAGGTAGGGAGTGTATTTTCCATACAGAGTGGTCCCACCTGCCACCTGCCCAAAGTGGCAGCAGCTGCAGCTCTGGTGATGGCACTGCCAGGTGGATAATTTGCAGTATGTCCTCCAGAGAAGAGAAGGGACAGCTCCAGGAGGAGTCTCACAAATGTCTACCCACTCTGAAGAGGTGTATGACAGACCTCAGAGGGAGGTATCGATAAAGAAGAAAAGCAAGAGGGGTAAGAGGGAGGGACTGTACTGTTCTTTAAAATAAGAGAATCCCTTGCATGTGCACCAAGTGGCGTGAAGGCAACTGGTGAAATGGCAGCCACGCTTTCTATCTAGTAGTCATAGATTGCTGTAGGAACCATAAGTGCATCATTTCTTCTGGTAATGTTAATTGCCTTTCGTACTGTTGAATTGGCAGCGAGTATCTGAAACCACAAACGTAACTGTAAACTTCAGTGTAACTCTAAATATCGTGGCTTTGAAAAAATTATATTTTTTTTCTTCTTCCCTGATCATTTTACACGTTTGTTGATACTGGCCTGTGGAGACAAAGGCACGTACACCAAAAGTAGGGAAGCGCTGCACTCGTTCTGCCTGCTGCTGCCACCTCCTGTCCGGGACCGGCCCCGCGTACGGACCGGCTGTTCTTCCTTCTGTGGGGAGGGAAAGCTCAGCCCCACGGGCTTGAGGAGCTAAAGGCTGGGCGGTATTTCCATGCCACATGGATGCGGGCAGGTGATGGTCGTGGTGTGAGTACAGCCACCGATAACTACGTTATATTGGTTTATGTACAGACGACACAATTCTGCATTTTATTAAATACCCAAATTAAAAAAAAACCCCAAACCCCCAAATCTTTCCAATTTGTTTGCATTGCTGTAGTCCTTTCTTTGATCTTAAGCCCCTATCTAACAAAACAGTGTCTGCACCCTGTTTCATTTCTATGGTTCACATTCCCACCAACAAACTTTTCCAAAACATTCTGCAGAGAAGGTCATCTTTATCAAATATATGTTTCTAGAATAAATATATATAACCTTCTGTATATTTATAACTGGTATGTAGGAGTGTTTTTTTGAACAAAATCTTGTTGAGGCAGATGTCTGGAACTTTCTTTAGTTTTATGTCAAGGACACATGGCTCATATCTCATCTAAATTTGCTCTATCTAATTTGCATTGAGTAAGGATCTGGTCAGAAGTGGTTAGTTGGTAGAACTCACGGTGGCATTACTCTGAGGAATTTCTGATGCATATTAATCACGGGATCACTGTGGTAATTTAAGACAGCCAGATAGATGCTACAGAGAAAAATACAAATTAATTTACAAACTGTCAATATGGCTTTAAATAGAAACAGAGATAGATACATTATTTAAGGATTGTACCAGGGAGCATTTAATACTAAACGCCAATAAGTCTTGTGACAGCAAAAATGGTGAGGGCAAATTGCAAGTCAGTTACAACAGGTTTAAACCACAAAGTAGCCTGTACATCATTGCTGCACTCCCTTTGTCATTTATCTCTAGTGTGTCCCTGAAATACAAAATTACTTTGAACTGACTGTCGGGTGCCCTAGTATTTGGAGACTCTATTTGGAGCACTTTGTGCATAGCTATTTGGGTAAATTCCAGTGTCTGGGTAAATTCCAGTGCAGGGTGCTGTTCATGGCTTGTATTTATTAGGCAAAAACTTTGAAGAAGTGGTATTTTCCTGAGATTAAAGCCAGTTTGTTGTTTGTTGGGTTGTTTTTTTTGTTTTGTTTTGGTTTTGTTTTGTTTTTGTTAAATACTGTGAAGATGCCATTGTTTCAAAAGAGAAGGAGCATGTTCTGGGCTGTGCTTGCAAGCAGACAGCTAAAAAGTCCATTCTGCCTTCATAAGACTCCTCTCTTTAAACAACCTGAGGTGATCTTGTAGTTTTATTAACTAGCTTGCTAGAAGCCTAATATTTGGTTCTCATTCGGCATAAATATCTATGAACATAATTCAGCTTTAAATGTAGTTAGTAATCGATTTTTCTATTAATTCTCAACAGTGTTCTAAGTCAGGAGTGCTGTGAATTGAATACCATGTCAAAAAAGGAGGGTGGTAATTATAGGTACTCTGTGTGGTGATGATTTCTCTTGTGTTGCCCAGCTGCGCTTCTGTAACACTGAAATACCCAGAAAGCACCATACTCACTGCAGGGTTCAGGTTTTATTTCGGTGGCAGGATGGTTTCTGTACTTTCCTGATCATTCTGTCAAATAGAGGATTGCCGGGTATGAAGGGACGCTGTTATTCAGGCCTCTGAAATTGTGGTTATGATCGCCAGATAACGAACTGCAAGGTGGGTTAAGAATGTTCAGTGGGGTAAGTTGAGAACTGAAGCAAAAAGTGTTACCTAACGCCTTGCATGGAATGTTTCCCAGTGAGGTGGGAAATACACTGATCTAATAGTGTAGTTAGAACTGCAGGTTATTGCCCTTCATTATCATAAAGAGAGGGAGTATCCTCATCCTCTCACCTGGATGTCTTTCTAGTTTGATCTGATTAGTTGTTGCTTTGGCTTGACAGGCTGGATAAGTCTTCCTGCTGTGGTTTTGCCTTCTCAATTCCTGTGATATGCTACCGTGAGTGCATCAGGAGGCAGCTGCTGCCCTGTGAGGTTGGTGTTGCTCTGCTGCTCTCCTGCCTTGACCCATGGTTGAGGAACACGGGCTGATCAATGGAGGCAGCGCTGGTTGAATGTTGTCATCCTTTCAAAAGCTGTTCACACAGAAGCAGTTCAGAGTAGGGACAGACTGCCTGACCTCTCATCTCTTACAGTGCAGCCTGTGAGGGGGCAGAAGCTTCATCCTGCTGCCAAAGCTGCCGGGGGACAGCAAACTCACCCTCCAGCCCTCCCCAGTCACCCCACTTTCCAGTCTGGCTGGTTAAGCAAGAATGGCAGCAGTGAGGAAGAAGAATAGAGGGGTTGTGGGATGGGAGGGTGGGAAAGCAGCTCTTTTCAGGAAGCGCAGCACAAGGATATCTCTGTACAGGGCCCTGCACTTAGACGCGCCCACAGTCTGTGGGAAGCCCTTGGGAAGGGGGTACACGTGCAAACCTCTCCAGCCATCCCAAAACCACCCTCTGAATAGATGGTTCTTGCAGACGCCGAAGCTGCGTGGCAGTGTCGGCCTTACGGGTCCCTCTGCTGGCCTTGTTACTTGGTGGAGCGTTTCCAAATCCAGCTCCAGTTCGTCCTGCCTACAGCAGCGGCATCATTAGTGCTGCAGGCGCTGTGAAAACAAACCCCAGTTTGCAGCTTCCCAGTCTCTTCTATGAGGTCGGGCGCCCCCCGGGTAGTGCTCTAAGAGCCTTTTGGAACTGGGGAGGAAAGAGAAGTCTGAACTGGTCAGAGTGGTTAAGTGGTGGAGGTAACTAGAAACACATGAGGCTTTATTCAAGTGCTCCTGTGCATTAGGCCAGGAAGGAGTTACAGTTTTCTCCAAGTGGTCCAAAGGAGTTTTTCTCCTATTTAGAAAGAAATAGATTGGAATTAGTGCTTGTCATAGTTTAAGCCTATCATGTTTGCCAGATACGTATCTATGTGAATGCAGACAATGTGTGTGGCAGAGAGGGATGGGAATATTCTTTTTGGCCTAATTAAATTCTGAAGATGAAAAAATGCGGTACACAATCTGTAGTGTTTCTGGTAGGTTTTGGGTGGGGTTTTTGGATTTATTTTTTTACTTCCTTCTGTTCTCTTTCTCTATTGATGATTATTTATTGAGTTTGCATCGCAGTTCAGGAGTTTTAACTCCTCATTTTTTATTTATTCCCCCCCAAGTTTGTATCTAAAGTGGGTGTCATAAATTCTGTACACTTCAGTTTATGGAGTTTCCTTTATATTTATTCACCATCAACCTGGATTGCATTCTTCTTTTCTAATACTGAACGTGGGTCATACCCATGAAAAACGTAGTCTTGAACTAAGCAAGCTCATATATCCCTACACAGTACTGATTTAAAATTGATTTGTACTCCTGGGACAAAAAGTTCTCTCAGATTTTCTGCTCATCTTCTCGGTTAATTTATTAGTTATCTAAATATCTTCTACAAGAATGGGTTTAGCAAACAAATGTTTTAAACAAGAAACTTGTTCCAGAAACAGCTGTGTTGGGTTCTTGGTGGGTATTTTTGTTTATTTGATTGATTGTTTTGTGGTGAATGTGGGGGTTTTTGGTTGTTGTTGTGGGGTTTTTTTTTTCTTTTAAGTCTCCCTATAAAACTGGGGTAAGGGAATTCTGTCAGATTTTCCTTCAGATGAGAGCACTGGGAAAAATCTGGTACTCAGTCCTGCTATTTTTGCCTTAGAGAACCTTTTGCGTGTCTATTGCTCTTTTTATTTTTATCAATAGAACCACCATCTGAGCTGATTCATATAGACTGCTGCAAATACATTACAGTTGCCAAATTCTGATTAAAACCCACTCATGCCTGAAGCTAGCTTGAGATTTTCAGGTTATCAGATATCCTTGTGCTTTTCATTGTGCTAAACCAGATTTTTGTATCGAGTCTTTGCTTTCAATCTAATTTAAAGGAAATTATGTAGAGGGAAAGAAGAAAAGTGGAAAGAAAAAAGCCTGTGACATTAAGTTGATTTCAGCCGAGCAAAGTAGGTTTTAGTGATGCAATGAAAGGTCATATTTTACATATACTGTTTATTTATTGAATAAAATAGAAAAAAATAGGGTCTTGTGTTTAAATCCAGAAGTCACATTTGTGTTCCAAGACTGCTGCAGTCTGGTTGGATCTCAGCCAATCTTTTTCCCTCTTTACACCAGATCTATTGGGATTCTGCACAGTGCTCAGGTTGGTGTCCCCTCCTTTGTCCTGCCTGCAGAGAGGATCTGCACCCTTCCTGTAAGCAATACACTGTGTGCTGCTGCTCTAAACCAAGGTCATTGTGCAAGGGAGCTTTCATAATCCTGGGGTACAGTGTGGATTACTAAACTTCAAAGTAGAATTAAACCCCATGCACAAAAGAAATAAGGATATATTTTATTCCAGTGATGTTTCACAGCTGTGTTTGCCTAAGAAGGATGAATTGGTACTGCTTACTATGGGCGTTCAGATGTGTTGGGTTTGAAATGAATTATAGTAACATTACACACACCTTGGTGGTACTTCCTGCAGTTTCTGCACTTTCATATATGTAATTATAGAGCATATTCAATATCTAATTTTTAAAGCATCAATATGTAGAAATAGTAAATGATTTTTCTTTCTTAATAGAGTTTTTTTCAGTTTGAAAAGAAGCTAGAATTAAACTTTTATTTCTATTTCTTAAATACTTTTGGTTTGCTACTTTAACATTAAATATTTTCTGTTATTTATATTGCCATAAATATTATGGCTATGTGAGAAAAAAAATTTACTTAAAACATATTATGTGTGTGATGTGTTCTTACACATCAATATAATTGTTTAATACAATTACTTGATTTTTTTTCTGTTCCTCTTTGGATAGATTTTCAGAATCTCTTGCTATCTGAGGTTGTTTAAAATCTTTTTGATGTAACAAAAGGGTTCTGTAGTTAGCTAGGGCACTATACCATGTCACTACAGTACATTACAATAACACAATAATTTTGTGTGGTTTCTTGAAAAAGAAAAAAACAATGCCCCCTCCCAGTCCCGTCTCCCCACCCCTCCCAACCCAACAAGCTGCTTTTCTAGATGTGTGGTTCACAAGATCCTGGTTTACAGGATCCATTGTAAAATTAGAGTTCAAAGAAAATAGATTATTTCAGTATGATGTTTGTTCTGTACTCCCCCCATTAGGATTAAGAACTTCTTCATTTAACAATATCCTCTAAGGAGAGAAGCTATTTAAGAAACTATTGCCATTTTTAAGATCTGGTAAATAATGACAATAGTTCCAGTAACAGTTGTATCTGCATATTATAAATATTATGTAAACATGCCTATATATTTTGTATTTGCAATTTTCTGGTAAAGAATAAATAACTGTTTTTATAGTATTTTGCATATAGACTGAACCTGTAATTGGGGTCTGAGCCTGAATTTACATGAAATGTTGAGTAGACTGTAGAAGCCATGGCAGGAAAAAATCCATTCATCTCTGTCCTTGTATTATGAATTAAAGGTTAAAAGCTCATCTCCTTCCTGAGTTGTACTCACGGTTTGGACTTCTTTTTTGATCCTGTACCATGAATGTGTTATGAGGCGTTTCTTGCTGTAGTTCCTGCTGTGTAGTCCATATGTATGGTCTACTGCCTTTTTACACATTTCCTTATTACATACTTCTTAAAGTCCCTTCCACGTCTTAAGGATTGAAAAAAAAAAACCACCCAAACCCATTGTATCTTTATGGGTATTGCTGTGTTGAATTTAATTTCTTCTTAAACCAGCAGAGAGCTGCCCTGCCAGCAGTGGTTAGCAACGTAGTCTATTGCCATAAAGATAAACTGCATGGGTTTCCCAGCAGTGAAGGTCAAAGGACATGTGCGCAGCTCTTTGTTTGCTTTTAAGGCAGAAGGAATATGATTTATGCAGGATATTAGCTAATGTCATAGTGTTGAGCTTCGCAGGTGCAGCCACGGGATCCTGACCCCCCACTAATCCCCCTAAGTGCAGCGGGCACACATGCAATAGCTTTGTTGTGGCCGTGCTGCTTCTTGACTTGCTTCGTGCCACAGTTTGAGGGGTGAGGCTGCGTTACCCTGGACAGGCTTCCAAACTTCTGGTTATAGACACTTGGGCAATACATTGGGATGGAATCACTGATACCCAGAGGGGTTTTTTTAATCTTGCTGCATGTGATAGCTTGCGTGAGTTGGATGCTTAGCTCTGTTTGTTTAAACTTCTGCTGGAAGAATCTCCCAGCCCATCCCACCCGTCTGCTGATGGAAACTGTGCCGAGCACCCAGAACTGAAGTGATTAAAGGGGTTCACAGAAATGAATGCCTGGTCCAGTCTTCACCACATTCACTCTCCAGTGAAATGAGAGACCTGGCTGTAATTGTTAAGAAGGACTGAATAACACATCTTCAGGGTTTCTTTAAATGGTGTGTCATGGCCCTGTATTACCTGTGTAAGAGGCAAAAAACAGATGTCCTGCTGGATCTATAGCCTAGTAAAGGCAGTGGGAAGAGACACCCTGATTTGTAGGTCTTGTTACCTTGTTCAGTTATTGTTTGGTGTAATTTAAATTGGTGAGGCTATTCTTTGTGTGCTGGCAATGTGTAAGCTCCAGCTGTCACTAGATAGCGATCTTTAGAGTAGGATCTACAGCAAAGTCATTCATTGCTTTGCTTGATGTAGTTGCTGCAAACACAAATTTAAGTCATAATTTTACATTAAAAATAATTAAGCGGTGGTGGTTCAACACTATTTAATGTTATATATAGCAAGAAACCTGGAAGTGTTGAAGTGCATAAATCTGGAAAATTATTGTTTTTGAAGACAAACTAATTACTTTCAGAGTTAGGCTGTGAGATTATAAACTATAAAGCTGTGGAAGTAATCTGTTTGTCTTGAAATATTTTCACAATGAATTAGGGGTTCGGGGTGGTTTAAAAACAAATGCAGTGGAAGTTTTGCTCTTGGGGTGAAGAAACGGAGGGCTTCTCACACCTGTTAACTTTTCCACGTGGGACGGGGTAAAAGCGTCTCCCTCCCCCGATTTTAAAACGTTATATTATTATGTCTAGTCATACCGGCATCATATGGTTCTTCTTCCTTTCCAGGGTACATGAGAGAGACGTTTGTTTTTATGGGTAGGGCACGTCAAAGCAGCTCGTTTCGGGACGGGGGAGTTGGAAGCCCCTAGAGGGAGCCACAGCCCTCCGTACAGACGCCGGGGCACGCCGCTGCGGGGAGGGGGGACCCGGCCCTAGCCTAAACTTGCTGCACTTCCTTCTCATACGCTGTTTGTTTCTGCTCTTTTTTCGGTCTGAGGTCCAGACGTGCTGGCGTGCGCGCTACTCAGAAAGATGCGTTTCGGAACTTACGAGTTGAGCTTCGTAGCTGTTGCCCGTGATGTTTTGAGGAGGGAGCGTTCGGCGGTGACAGGCGCTGGGGGATGGAGGGGCTGCGAGTGTGTCCCACTGCGCTGTCACGGCACTTGGGCGGGGGGTGCCGCTTTCAGTGGTGCTCAGAGGAGAACGAGGGGGTGCGCCCCCCTGTCTACCATGAATCGCATCTCTCTGTTTTGCTATACAGCTTTAACAATCCCCTCAATGCATTACTTCATTTTGAAAACTAAGTATATTATGGTTTGTGAGTGTTTATATTTTGTTTAGTCCATCAAATGAGGAAAATCTCTACTTTTCACCTTTTTCCTCTCTCTGTAAGTAGAAGCAGAAGGTGACAAAGTGGTTTCACCTTTCTACTCCTCTCCACCCTTTGTCTTCTAGTCTTAGCACCCCAATCCCTGCAACCTGTTCATACACCCTTTGCTTTGTAAGTGTCAGCTTTTTATCCCATGAACAATTTTGTTGACAACTTCACTATAAAATATATCTCCTTCTGGGAATGTCATGCTACGCACTCAGAAAATGTCTCCCAGTACCTTAGCGAATCAGCAAAATATTTTAAGAAACGCTTTATTTCTATGAACCAAATACACTGATGGTTATTGGATTTGTCACAGTATCTAGAGTTTCTCCTGTAGCCATACTGACCTTCTGTCGTGGTTTAACCCCAGCCGGCAACGAAGCCCCACGCAGGCACTCAGTCACTCACTCCTCCACGGTGGGATGGGGGAGAGAATCAGAAAGTTAAAAGTAAGAGAATTTTTTGGTTGAGGTTTAAAGATAGTTTAATAGATAAGGCAAAAGCCGTGCACGCAAGCAAAGACTAGGGATTAGTTCCCCACTTGCTGTGGGCAGGCAGGTGTTCAGGGCTCCATCACATGTAATGGTGACTTGGGAAGACAAAGGCCAATGCTCCAAATGTCATGTGTCATACCCCACCACCTTCCCCCAACTTTGTATGTTGAATATGACATCATACAGTGTAGGATGCCCCTTTGGTCAGTAGGGGTCAGCTGTCATGGCTGTGTCCCCTCCCAACTCCTCCTGTGCCCCCAGCCCACTCGCTGGTTGGTGGTGTGAGAAGCAGAAAAGGCCTTGGCTCTGTGTAGCACTGCTCAGCAATGGCTGAAACACCCCTGTGCTATCAACACTGTTTTCAGCACAGATCCAAAACACAGCCCCACACCAGCTACTGTGGAGAACATTAACTCTGTCCCAGCCAAAACCAGCATGCCGTCATATCACATTGTGTTACAAAACAGATCTTTGTCATCAAACCAGGAGAAGAATGCTTAATTAACAATAAATTATCCCATTTTAAATAATAGCAAGTAAATAATTTTGTGTGTACTCATTAAAGACTTTGGTGGTTTTCAACTTTTTAAAATTTTGGGTTATGGTTTGAAAACACAGCAGAATGTAGAACTATTTTTAATTGAAAGCCTGCCCTTGCAGCAGAACACCATTTATGAGTGGACTTGGATCTCGTAATTCCTGTGTGCTACAGAAATGAACAGGTTATTAAAGGCTTTCCTCTTGAGGAAAAATATATGTGGTATTTAGCCATAAATCATGATATACTCTCATTATACCACAAAGAATTAAAGAATGCTAAGTAAATTACTTTTTCCCTCCTCCAGTGTGCTCCTGAGTCATGTTGTAAATGCTGGATTCAGTTGTTGAGTGATGTCAAAGCTACCATCGCAACCTTTTATCCCCTGGGTGCAAATTAATCCTCTGTAGTGTAATTGAAGGAAATTGATGACATTATTTGTTGTATCTTGAGTATCAAGATCATGTATGTGGGAGGGAGTGCAGAACCAGTCACGACTCAGAACTACTGTGGTGTGAAGGCTCAGGTCAGGAAATATTTAAATAATGACTTTGTGAATTCCCTTGCACTTTGTTAGTGTTCTACTTATCTTTGTATGTTTTCCTTAACGTTATGCACTGTGCTTCTGTCTTATGCAAAGTAAAACATCCATGATGCAAACAAAAAGCTATCCTAGCAGTTAATGACCAGCGTTATGATAGAGTTAACATGTAGAAGTGAGCCAGAGCAGTATGAATTCAATTGTGTTTCATTGAATTATGTGTGAACTTTATCATGGCTTTCAATATGAGAGACCTGTTTGTAATAGTCTGTGTAACTGAGGTTCTCTCTCTTGCATAAATTTCTTCAAATGTTTGGTACCAGCTCTGAATAAATACCTCTTTGTTTTAGTGACTGGGTTCCGCTCTCCAGCAAACAAACTTATATTTGATGTGGATGTCAGAGGGGAAATAGTCAGATTTGCAATACAGAAGTATGCTAATCTGCATTCCTTGTACATAAATTACACCTTTTGCTTGAAAGGACTGTATAACTGTACATCCTATAAAGACATTAAAACCCACCAGGCAGTAAGAAAAAAAAAACCCACAAACCAACCACCAAAAAACCCAAACGAGAACACAATATTGTGGTTTATAAAGTACACTTCTTAGAGCAGGATTTCTGAGTTTCTTGTGCTAAACACCTACTCTTGACCTTGACTTGACCTTGAAGTTTATGAGCTAAAGGTAACAATTATGCGACAGGAAAAATATGCAGACAGGACTTTACTGCCTGAAAAAACCTCCTGCCCTGTGTTTTTTTTGTTTGAATTAACACACTTTGCTGTTTATGAAAGTTAACTCTGTCCTATTAGAAAGCGGAGGGAAAGGAAGGAAGGAGTGCAGTGCCAGTAGCCGGCGTGCAGAAATCTCAGAACAGAGTCAGGGGTGAACATCATACAGTGGCAGATGCATCGTGTTAGGTCGGTTCTGCAGGGGAAGTAACCAGCTCTTCCTTTGTGCCATGTCTGAGCAAAAAATAGTTGGTCTAGTGAGTGTCTCCAGGCAGAGATTTAGTGCTGAAAAAACTCAGTTGCAATCTAAACTTCCAAGGAGGGTTAAATGAACCTTTGTCATCTAGAGCACTCACTCAGGATAAAGTGGCCTTGTCATAAACTTGGTTTGATTGGGTTTTATCATGTGTTACAGTCTCTATGAGGTGTCATCAAGCTTTAACCTTCCTGTCATGGTACATTCATGAGGCATTTACTGTGCATCACAGCTTTTTTTCTGAAGAGAGAAATTAAGTGTGAAAAATGATGTGTTTAGATTGTAATTTGGGCAGTGATCGCAGGTATTCGTAATTTAAATTGGTATCTCTGTTTCTTACCCTTCTCTAAATAAAACATATATTTGTCTATTTAAAAAGGAAAAAAGAAAAAAAGACCCAAAGAAACCCAAATCTATTGCATCGTGGGTTTTGACGTAGATATAAGTCACTGATTTTGGTAATAAATGAAGCATGGGTCTTATTTTCTTCTTTGGTTTAGCTGCAACCATGTGCTTTTCCATGAGAGGAGTCCCAAAGGTGTAGCTTCAATTTTCCTATTGTTTTTCATACACAAAGACCTTGGGACAAGTCACACAGTGTCTGCATCAGGTGCACAATGATATTTTTATCTGCTCATCTCCCAGCTGTGTTTAGGGAAGATGCTGAAGAGTATTTTTCAGATAGAGAGCTGAAACCTTAAGGTCCTTTCCTCTCAGGCCAAATGAAATGTGCTATCTGTTGTGCTGCCCTGACTTTGCAAGGAGGACCAAGCAAACCGAGGAAATTCCAGGGCATTGCTTTGAACAGCAGGTGTTAGGTAGCTGTGCCTCTCTCAAACAGATGTTTTAGCTGCAGAAGGACAGACCAAATGCTTATACCCCAGCTCTGGAAACATTTAAATCTAAATGTTTAAATGCATGGGCCTATTTCCTTTATAATAAAATGGCAACATTATCATAATTAAAATACTAGCTAATGATGAAAGTATTCCCTGGATGGTTTTCCACAGCGTAGAGGTAATGAATATGAGTGTCATGTGAAAACAGGGCACATTTCCCTGGAGAACTAATCGGTATAGATGTCATGAATGAACTCTCTTGGGTGTAATACACATCTTGGGTGCCAAAATTCCCTAAAAGCATCAGAAAACATTTTCTTTCATATTTATGCTTTAACGGAGAGGTTTCTAATGGCTGCAAAATCCTCTCTGTACTAATGAAACCCTGTCACTTTATATTTTCTGCAAAATTAGGTGTGAATGCTATTCTTGTCAAAATTATAAAAAAATGAATCCCTTTGCCCAGCTGGCTTTCCTGGGAACTACAGAGTTCTTTTTTAGGCAGAATAAAATTGATCTCTTCAGTACTGCCAGTGTGAAATACGGTTTGTCCTTCTTGCTACCTTAAAAATTTGTTACACTGCTGTTCTAGCCTTCATGGACCTTAAGGTAAATTATGACATCTCAGATATGATTCATTTTCACAATTTCTATAAAAATAACTAGTTATCTCTGCGTGAAAGAATTTCCAATGGGAAAAAAAGAGAAGCTTTTTCCCTCAGGCTCATGTTGCAGTGTATTCTAATGAGCTGAGAGACCATCCCTGACCTTTGCAGGTTAAAGAGACAAGGGGGATCCTTTAAATTGAGCCCCCTACGTCAATTTTGCTGTAGTGGAGTACCTAGGAAATAATTTTCTCATTATGTAATATGTATCTAAACGTTGTGATGATTCCCTGTGTGGTTTTCATGACATTTTGCCCGCTCTCTCGTTTGAAACATCCAACGGAAGACTTTGCTCCAGAGCTTCAGAAGGTGCTCTCTGTGGATCCAATAAAGAAACTTCTTTTATTGCTCTCCAAAAATTGTATTTACCTAACCCAAAACAAAACTCAATCGGAAAGGTTTATGTAGCCCAGAGGAGAACTGACAACTCCTAATGTGTTCAGGAGCCCATCTTTCCCTGACTCAGCTTGGGCCCTGGTTACATCTGGGTCTGACACTGGAGTGTCCAGCTGTGCAGCTACTCAACAGTTTGAAGTTGAACCTCTTTCTTGTTTTCCTTTTAAATATATCCACGTCATCTCTGGAACAAAGCAGGAAATTTTTTGAAGTCTAATTATTTGGCAGTCTGGCAAAAAAATCTTCTTCCCCAGGAGAAGGTCTGCAAGGCTCTTCTTGTTTGGAAATGGGCTGTCCTTCAGAGGGACCCCAGAGCCCTGTGCTCAGCAGCATCCGGCAGGCTTCAGTAAAGTTCAGAAGCCGTTCTGCTGCGCCGCGGTCCTGCAGTGCGTCGTCACTCATGGTCTTCAAGGCAGCCTCAGAAATGAATAGTATGCTGCATGTATATGATGTTTCTTACCCCTAAATCTTTAGGTCACTTACTGTACTGGCTCTCCAGAACACATCTCATTTTTTCATAGCTCAGAGTGGGAAACTGTGCTATGATGTCAGCATGTTGTATTGAGTTTTATTAATACTGAAAAAATATGGCTTGGACTAATAGTTTTAATTAGTATTATCTACAGTAAAGAGCCGAGATCAGGAATTGTTGCATGCACACTTCCCATGTGAATGCTGCAACGTTGACCTGACAAGGTCAAAAAATCTTTGCTGGCCCTGGGGGCAACCCTGCCAGTTTGCTGAGCACAGCGATAAGGAAACACAACCTGCTGTTCCTCGTTCTGAGTGCTGCCCTTAGAGGAAGGTGCTAGGCAGTGGGATTTAAGATTGAGTGGTGTATAGAAAAGATAATGTGGGTTCAATGAGGCATCGTCTCCCAATGGATCACCTACTCCAAGGAAAACTGTAGTGGTGTACACTTTTCCTGGGTAGGAAAGAGAAGTAGTGCATGGCAGGACACACCCATGCACACGTGTGTGCATAGCATGTAGGAACTGTTGGGTTTTGCTCTCATGCCCTATAGTTTCCATAGTAATGTTTTTATCTGCCGAGGAGCAATAACAGTGTGCTTAAAATGGCATTTATGATGATGAATATGATTGGGTTTTGGTGGTTGGCTTTTTTTTATTTGCTGTGTATGTCAACTTGTTTTCTCAGCTCCACATACGATACGGCCTTAGTTTCTGCTGCGTATTAATATCACCATATGCGAGAAATAAAACCCAGAGAAAGGATAAGTGCCTTTTCCAAGACCACACAGCAAGTCGGTAGCAGAACCAGAATGAAACCACAAGAATTCCTGGCTCCTTATTAGATTTTTAAGGCATTTTGGAGGGCCTCATCCAGCCATGTAGACAGTAGTCTCTGCAAAAAAGTAAATTTTCAACATGTCTAAAGGGTGATTTACCAAAGTTGTGATCTGCAGTACAGTATAAACAGGTGTTTGATGGTACTGTCTACCTGCTGTCATTCTTCTGATTGATTTTTCCAGCCGTTTGGTGGTACTGTGCCTCTGGTAAGAAAGAAAAGCTAAGGTAAAGAGGTCAGTGGTAGCTACAGCAGATGGTTTAACCACATGTCTTGTCCTTCGTAGCATTCATACAATTTGGTCCTTTAAGGGAGCAACTGTGAAAAAACAGAGACAAAAAAAACCCCCAACCTTATGCAGTCCAGTCTCCTGAGCAGGTGACAGAGATAAAAGGTCCTTTTGTAATTAAATTCAGCGAGTAAATAAATGGGCATTGCCTCTCAGGCAGAACTGAGCTGGATGTTGCTGAGGGTGTTTATTGATCGTTGAAAGAAAAGATGATAAAACCAAGCAATTTGTTGAAAATTTTGTATCAGTTCCTATCTCCTTGAATGTGAACAATAGATTTGGTAGGGTGGGGAGGAGTGGAAGTAAATGCTTAGCATTATATGCTTTCAGAGAAATATTTATGGTGTCTTTAAAAGAATGTTTATCTTTAGCCTGGAACATTTGCATTACATTTACATCAGTACAGAACCATATAAAAGCGGATGGCTGTCTTTTGCATTCACTTTCAAACGGTGTAAATGGCAAACTAAGGAGAATTAGCCTGACTATTGCTTTCTTTTCAGTAAGTTTTTAGAACAAGGGTATAGGGTAGACTCCTCTAATTAAAAGCAAACAAATATAGAGAGAACTGAATTGATGGCATCATTTAGAGTACCCATGTGATTTAGAGAGCAGATTGTTCGTAACCTAATGGAAAGTTTAACAAGCTGGCCTCTTCCTCGCTCCGCTGCACAAGCGGCCTGGGAACTGGCGGGCTGTCACGACAGGACCTGGCACTGTTGAATGCTTGGCCAGATTCATTGAATATTGAATTTATGCCTTACAGCTACTTTTTCTTTTGGTTGTAATGGCAGCAAATTTAAACTGCATCTTTGAGGTCAAGATGCTCAAGCATGAGATTCTTCCCGCTGCACCTTTTGCGGACTCTTGACTTAGATTCCTTTGAACTGGGAAAAAGAAATTGCATGTTGTTTCTGGCCTGGCCAATGTGGCAGCAATCAAAACGGGGTCAGAGAGCCTAACATTTATAATAATAGATGGATTTTAAGTAGTTGATACCTGCTTCTTGCTTTTTAACTGAGATTTGTTTGTTAATTGAACAAAAGAATTTACTTGAGCTACTAAATGCAGTGCTGCCCCCAGGATTTTTAGTTGTCTGTTTTGCACATTGGCATTTTAATGTGCCGCTCTGTTTGCTATGCAGAGCAAGAGGGGCTTTTTTTCCTTTATTTGTGCCAGGCCTTTACTGGGAGAGCTCCTAGCCAACTTTTCTTTTTTCTTGAAAGACTGATTCTCTTCCCCAGCTGCTTTGGTCCCAGTGCAAGTGCTAACTCAGCGCTGGCAGGCTCCCCTTAGTGGGAACGCATTCCTTCCTTTGCAGGATTCCATACCGGGAAAGCAACTGGCGCTCCGGGCAAGTCCCGGAGGATCGATAGCTCTTTCAGTGGGATGCTCTTTGATGGTGAGAAAGTAGCCTGCTTTGTTAAACTGTTGATCAGGTCATAGTCTGGACTGCAGAGCCTGCTGTTCACCAGCCAAATACCTGTTTCTCAAGACCCTGACCAGCAAAGTGGAAGGATTTTTCCTATCAGAAAAAAAACAAAGAAGAGAGTTAATGGAAAGATTTGCTGTGAGAAGTAATTTGGTATTGGTATGCCTAAAGCTGAGCTTTATCAATCTCTTCAGGAGTTTTGGGTTTGGTTTTTTTTTTTTTTTGAGAAGTGCTGATATTTCACACTTTTGAGATGTAGTGGGTTTTTTCCTCTTAAAAAAACAACATGAGATACTGTGATTATAATGCTGAAGATAAGGAACTATGTAGTTGTCGAAATGACAAAGATTGTGCTTTCATGAATGTAGGAAGTTTTTATCTAATTTAATCTAGAAATGAAATTATAGAAAATAGAAGGAACTGCTATGATCACAGTTGTTCCAATTACTTCGTTTTAGAAAAAGAAAATTCTGCACATCCTTGACTTAATACCAAAGTATGGCTCTGAAATGTTTTTTCTGTCAGTTCTTTTTTTAATTGGAATGTCAAGTCAAGAGTCCCGTATGACTGGAACAAACTGTTTCAGTTTAATCGCATTGCAAGCTATATTTATCGGCTTCTTTGACTGTTGAGGTTTTATAGCAACCAAAGTTTCCCTGCCCAGAATCCTAACACATGTTCAGAAGATGTATGATACAACTGAAGAGTTTAAATTTGTGTTGTAATTTATTTTAAAAAAACAAACCCAAAGAAATAGCAACAAAAAACCTCCCAAAACCCATAACAGGGCTGTGACTCTGGTTTTGAACTTCCTATAAAACAGTAAAAGTAAAAATAATCTTGAGGGTAGGCATCAGGTCCTCAGTCTTCCCTTATGACTCAGCTAGAGCAATGTATGTTGTTTGCTTGCTTTTTCCCTTGCGTCGCCTTGACTGTCCAAATGTCTGAATCTAGGTGCCTTTTTGGAAAGCAGAAGTTGGACTGGAGACCTCCAGCTGTGAAGTGAGATGGATCTGGGTCTCCTACTTTCTGCTAAACTCAGCTTTCAGGGTAAAGTTGGCTAGGATCTTGAAGCAATGCTACTATTCTGGAACAGCTCTGCTTTAAAAAGCAAGCCACTATGACTGAGTATTGAGAAAAACCTGATTTTGTTGGTACAAGTTAGTTATGTCAAGAGCACAGCTACCTTTAGGGTGGCTAGTTTTTAGGCTGGCAAGTGTCCAGGCTCAACTGAGTGCACCCCAAAGCCTGAACGAACAAAATTGTTGTTTACACAAATGCTGAGTTTTGGGTGCCCGCAGCACCCTCGGACTCAGAGGAAAGTGCTTGGTGAGTCTTGGTGCTTCTTAGGTGGTACAGGAGTTCAGAGAAACTTTCTCTGGAGATCAGGAGTTTGAAAAGCTTCAGTTACTTATATTTTGTTTTAGATATGGTCTGTGATATGGCCGAGTATTCGATTCTCTATGTTGTGTAGGAGAATTACTCACAGAAATATTTCCTGAAGCTCCCTTAACATTTAAGTATCTGGTGTACAGCCTAGGCATGAGTGGTGCCGTCGCCATCTCTTCATGCCCTAATGACCTTTACAGCAATATCATCTGCAGGAACTGTGATGATTGAGTTGAGAACTTGTGCTGTGCCCCTGGAGTGGCTTTTTTGAAGCAGACTTCAAAATGTGTTGTACGGTTACTGCAACTTCGATTAACGCCAATATTTGGGATATTTTTGTTCCGTTTCTCATTTTCTATGGATTCATGGAGTTTAAGGCTAGAAGGGGCAAACTGATCATCACATTCAACTGCAGGAATATGAGAGTCAATAAATGTTGCACTAAAGCATTTTCTCCAGCATTCCTATCATTTTCGGCACATACTGTGCACATATTACCTTTCATTGTGAGCTAATGCTGGTTTTGCTGTAAGGAAATTATGTGACTGTGAAACACAGGCAGTCGTTAGGTTGGGGACAGGTGTTCTGTTTCATAGGATGACCTCTGTCACTGTATTATTCACCTTCTTAGAAGGAGAAGAACATGGAAAATCATTGAGAAATTCCATCTTACTCTACACACAGCGGTCCTGCAGCCATCTCTGCTTAGCAGACATTGGACTGGAGTATTCAGAACTTGAGAAAAATATTTCACTTCTGAGCGGCCTTTGCTGCATTTCCCAGTGAGAAATGTGCAGCACAAAATCAAGCTGGTTTTCTTGAGCCTGGTATTTCAGCAGAGCCAGTTTTGCCAAATTCATATAGATGATTTCCCTCCAGTAAGTAAGTGTGTGTCATACCCGATAGGACATGATAAGTCACTACTGAAAGAGGAGCCTTCATCAGGTTTTAATTCATAGCACACCTCTGGATTGCGGCCTTTAATGGTGCTGTGCAGATGAATGGATAAGGCAGGCTTGGCTTCGCCTTGTAGGGGGCTCGCTCGTACGCAGAGGTGCTTTGATCTTCCTTTCTAGAGCGAAGCACGCACAGACATGCGCTCTTAGCTTTTGCATCCAAGGTAGGCTGGGTAGAGCTCTTTTTTAAAGGAAAATGTTGTCTTGCAGTCTGTTAGTAAGCGAGAGATGCGGGTCGAGCAGCTGGCTGCACTGTCTGGGTGCCTGTTGCCTGCCTTCTCTTTTGCCCATGCTGACAACATACCTAAATCTTGCCTGGCACGTTTTGCATAGATTGTGCTTGGCCCATAACAGTTTGCCCAATTAACTGTTTGTCCTCAAGTAGGTGATGCTTTAAAACTTTTAACGAGATGCCCAGTGACTTGCAGGGATTGGCAGTGATGGACGGGAATACGGAAGCACCCAAGTGCTGGTGCAGGGGTATGAAGGTAAAGGTCTTGTTCAGAGCTTCCTGTCATGTAAGCACCAAAGCTGTAATTACATAAACAGAACCGCTGCAGCCAGCCCAACGTGTCATTATGGATTTTCCAGCTAATCTGGCCATTCATCTTAATGGTGCAGAACTTGTGCTTCATGTCATTCTCTACCTTTGTTCCACTCCTTCATCTCTTGAAACGTCTGTCATGAAGAAAGTGTTTATCTTGAATTACGTGTTGTAAAAGGTTAGAGTGCACACTTCTGAAGCTTGGCATGAAATTTCCTAAACAAACCTTGCTGGTTGCTTTGTGAAAATAACTAAGGTATGGATTTCAGATTAACATTGTGCATTAATGTTTTTGGAAGCACTTTAAAATAACGGCCGTGGTGTTGGTGAATAAAGGAATCCTGTTGAAGTGCATGTGACATCCGCATTAACAAATCAGCTTATTCACTGTAATGAATATTATTATGATAAATATTATCTTAATGCACAATGATTAACAGCTATTACAGAGACTTTTTATTAACTGAAACGTTTGCGTGTATTACTTTTTAACTTAATAGAGCACAAGATTTAAACGCTTTTCTACTTGGGTGTTTTTGTATTGGGCTAATGCTGGTATTGTGTTGCTGTACAAACACTGGTGGGACATATGTACGTGGGGAAGTAGAGATCGCAGTGCGAAGGCTCAGGGACCTGCCGGAGCTTGAGGCACAAAGAGGATTACACTGGGAACTGCAGCGTCTGAGTCACAAGCAGCTCACTGCTGTGGAATGAAATGATTTCACTTCAGCCTTCCTGCTTCTCTTTTCCAACGGCTATCTTTAAACTGTAATCTTTTCCTTACCCTTCTGTAAGAAATGAACTCTGCTGTAGTTCTTGAAGTTATATACAATATTCTGATTCTACTCCTGTAGCTAGTCGGGCCTATTCTTATGTGTTTGTTGTTTTCCTGAATTTGACGTTTATTTGTTTCTTTTAAAATCAGCAATAATACAGTTCTGTGTCTTTTTGTGTGTACTTTGTGGTAAGGAGCCTGGAAAAATTGTTAGGGAGCATGAACAAACAAGCTACGGACATTTTTAAGAAATCAGATATTTTCAGGAGCTGCTGGGGCTCTGTAAGGCTTCTTTATCTTAAATTCACTGCTAGAAACAAAAGAGAACGGGTTTATTATGTGCATTGGAGTACTTTGCTTTCTTAGAAGTGAGGATGCTGCTTCTCCCCTTCACACAAAATCTTTGCTTTTCAGTTTTCAGCAATTTATGGAGGTGTATACTGAATCTTAAGATTATGAATACTTCTGTATGATTCAATAGGATTACTCATGCTCAAAACTGAAATTATGTTTGTGCAGAATTCATACTGAAACCTAAAATATGTTCTGTAACCCAACTAGCAATCCTCCATTTCTTGCCCCACACTTTTTTTCATGTTTCAGAAACAGCACACTGATTTTCCTGGGGATGAAGGATTTCCAAGTGGCTGATACCAAATCAAAATGCACGTAGTAGTCAGTAATGCAGGTAGATATGGCAAAATCCATAATTAAAACTTCTTCCAGTTTAAATTGTTAAAATCCAGCCGATGATTTCTGCTTTGAAATAAATTTCTGGCAATCTGCTTGATCTCAGTGGAATTGTCAGCTTGTATTTGAAGTCAGGACTGATTTTCCTTAGGATCTGATATTAAATTGGGCAGAATGTGGGTGGGTACTGCATCTACTCTAAAAGTAACGTCAAGGTCTTACAAATACTCATTAAAAGTAAATGTAAACCAGAAGAATTTCATAAGACATGTGTGAGATTTGAAATGTCCACATTCTTTTCCAATCTGGAAATGTATGTATTATAGCTTCTATTTATTGAAAGTGTGGAGTAGATACCAATTGATTTAAATCAACTTCCTGTCTATATATAATCAAATTGCATAAACACAGTGGAAGACACAAATGATTACACTCCCTTTTGTCAAAGGGACAGGATTAAGGAAGGCGGAACCGGAATGGTTGGCTGTAATACCAATTAGTTAATATAATACCTAACCAGTGGTGTTGCCAGTATCTAAGATCTACTTAGGAGGGATAACAGTGTACCAATTTGGGAGTTTCAGGTTTATACAAATGCTAATAGGTGACCTCTGCTTTAGGAACACAGAAGAGCAGATGATTTATATTATGCTCAGGTGCCGATACCTGTAGATAGACTTTGGAACAAGATTGAATTTGTCACCAAAATTTGCAGATAGTTGTCTTGTGCTGTGTGATTATCTTTTTTTTGTTTGTTTGTTTGGTTTGGTTTTGGTTTAGTTACCTCTTTGAAGGAATCAGTGCATCATATAATTGCTTAGGAATTAGCCTGCTGCTCTAGTATTTGAAATGTCAAAGTTGTGTTGCTTTAGACCTCTCATAAGTGAAATTAGGAGAGAACTGGGATGCCATAAATGACATTTCAGTAATCTAGGTCGCTGACACAGAAGTAGCTCTGAAAGGCATCTATTTGCTACCGCACCCAAACTTTGAACTGTTCAAGTAAATCTCTTTTATTAATCTTTAACATTCCTCAGCTGTTCCTTGAAATTCCAGTTATCTGTGGGTGAGAATGTTAGGAAATACATTATTTCTATTTCAGGACCACGGAACTTGCAAATAAACTTCTAAAATTGCTAACAGATTTATTTCAACCGTTACTGTTTTCAGCTGAGGTGCACTGGACTAAATTTTGGAATGGAATCTAGTTTTCATTTTCAGAAGTATGAAAAATTTCCAGGAATTTGACACTTACAGGCTCCTCTCTTAGTATGAAAATCATGCTAACTAGTTACAAATGAGATATAGCCCAGAACCTTAGAATTAAAAAAAATGGCAGGTTTTGGCAGACATAACGCTGCAGAACTCTCCTCCGTTCTGTCTGCGTGGTGCAGCTCTTATCGCTGAAATCCTTCTCTCAGCTGCCGTTGCATACAAAATTAGATCCTCAACACAGCACTGAATTCTGTGTTTATTAGACTAGATTTTCCCCTAGGCAATTAAGCATTTAAGCTGAAATCCTGACTTCATTAAAATAAAGGCCCGTATTTTGAGTGCATTTTAGAGTCATTAGGGTTTTTTTCCTTTCTATTTTAGTCCATTTATTTGTGATATAATCGTAGTAAATATGCTGGTGATAAGTGCCAAGTCTCTGTCACGAGGAGCGTATGATGGAAGTGCTAAGACCACGATGCTAGCTCGTTAAAATAGCTCTCCTACATGAAAGCAGTTCTGTTGAAAGCTAGTTTATTAATAAAATCAACCTTATTTATAACAGGTCTCTGGCACTGGCTTTTCTACACCCTTGCCCAGTGCTGGTGACTTCGCTTCTCTTGGGTGGAGAGTTCCTGTGTGTTTGGGAGTATATTTACATTAAGTAGATTATATTTACATTGTATTTACATTGAATAGACACCTACCTTTACTATTGATCCTCCTGCCAATTTAAAAGCTGTCCCACTGTCAACCTGGTCTAACTGTGCTCATGTGGTAGTTACCTATCATAACATTTTCTAAAATGTAATTATGTTTTGCCAAAATGTGTATGTTCAGTGTAGCTTATGTTTTATTGCAGGACAACAAATCGTATGATCTAAAATAAACTTTGAGTTTTTTAAACCATTTTTGTAAACGAAATGAAATCACTTTTGTAAAGGTTCATTACGGAGGTGTGGTGGGCAGGGACTAAGCAGAGGGACCATGAAGGTGCAGCAGAGTTGGAGGGCCAGTGGTACCATGGTAGGGTAGTAGGAGCAGTAACCCAAGAGCTGCTGGTGCCTGTGCCTGATGCTGTGAAGGTCCCTGGGGTGGCAGCCACCAAACGAAAGCTCTGCCCAGGATGTCACGGGATCTTAATGAGGTTAGAGGATTTTATTGGTTCCTGCTGCCCCAGAGTATTTGGGGAAACTTACTATGGGGTATTTTAATGGGATTATGGGAATGTGCTAGATTTGGTATGGGATATTTGAGGAAAGGCTCAAAGGTTGATGAAGGTGGGTCAGGGAAAAGGCAGCATGGGTAGACTGAGAGAAAAGGAGCAGCTTCTCGCTTGTAAGCAGGTTGCTGGTCATAATACTCGTGTAAGCACTGTGTCTGATTGCTGAAATTTGTATTCTTACAACCACTTTCCAGCCATTCCCTGTGTACTCCCTCTGCCACGAGTCTGCCTGTATGAACCCCCAAGAAACTTGGAGGTGGGCTAGCAGGCCTGAGTGCCAGCCACTAGTGGGCAAGGCTGCGGACCTGGGGGCTCCCAGGTGCTGGGGATGGGGAAGCCAGTGCTACTGCACTTCACAGGAATTAACATGTTTTTGCTGTGCCTGGTTCATATTTAGTGCTTGGAAATCAGGGGTTACAAATAGAGCTGACTGGTTAAAGGCAGTTTATTGTCTGTGTGTTTAATGTATGAAAGTAACTAGCAGGTGACTAGTAATAAAGAATTTTGTTCTGTCCCTCACATTGAGTTGATTTACTGCAACAAAAGTAAACACAGATTTCCTTTCTTGTAGACTGGGTGCTTGAGATTGCACACAGGGTTTTGCACAGCATTCCTGAGATGCCAGAATAAGCGTGAGGACTCTCTTAAATAAATAATAGGACCCAGACAGTAATATATGTATATATAGGAAATGTGTGTGTTTGTTTAATTCTACATGGATTTTGTGAAAGACAAATACAACATAATGCAGACAGCAGGTGGAGAACTTTGCTCTTTGGTGAAAGATAAAAGGGTGTCTAATGAGAACAGGAAAAATTTGTTGACAGATTCTCCCCACAGTGGAATTTGCTAAAAGATAAAGTAAATCGCAGATATGATCAACTGATTATTTCTAGATATGTATAAAATTTTCCTTATATTATTCTCAGCTACTGAATTGATAAAGGTTCTTGCAGTAATTAGAACAATTTGAAGCATTGTATTTACCCATCTGGGAGCGTAAGTCAAAAGTGCAGCAGGTTGTTGTCAAGTGTTTTTTGTGCCTGGAAGAGGTGAACTGTAACATCTCTCAGTGATTGACTTAAGTCAGTGAGGAACAGGGTTTTTTGGGGTTTTTTTCTTAACTGCTTTAAGTTTGGGGTTTTCAGATGATACAGTTTTAGCTACAGGGAGTCAATGAAAAATGTCACATGAGCTGAATGAGAAATGTTAAGTTGCAGTTGCAGAAAGTTTCTAACATGCAGATCCATGAACATGCTCAAATATGTTGCTATGTTGCTACTCAGAGAAAAGAAAAACAAAAAAAAGGAAAAATGGGATCTACTCAGCAGTTGATTCTCTGAGATCACAGCATGGAACACTGCGCTGCACTTGTGAAGGCAGTGGCGCCTTGCAGTTCAGTGGGAACACAGGAGTTGGTTCCTCTGGGGTTATAAATGTGTGACAGTGTGTGTTGTGTTGAGACGGCATGTCGCAGTAAAGGTGAATACACATGGAATATACAAGAGTTGTTACGAGCACAGGTTTCAGGTACAGGTAAGCTTTTTACAAGAGAAAAAGTAACAAATAAATTGTATACAGTTGGGTTTTTTCCTTCTAGAGAGCTGCTGAATGCTTTAAAGCACTCTGTTTCATAACTGAGTATTTTATATACTCAGCAAGTATTAGGGAAACCAATAAACATTTTAGAGGGCTTTAAATGGTATTAGAGGTATTATTTTTTGTGCTTATATAAGTACCTAAGTTCAAAGGTGGGGCTTAGAGAGTGTCATAAACATAATCCCAAATGACTAAAATAGATTTCTGACTCATAAGAATATCACAACTTTTAGGATTGACATAGTGGATCTTCTTAAGTACTCAAAATATGTATTTACATGTTTCACTGGGAATTTTGGGAACCTCAACATTTTCAGATGTGAAATTCATGTTGTAGGCCTGCTGCTGTTACACTATACTATTAATATATCCTTTAGAGTCAGGGGATGTAACCATATGTGGGTGGATACGGGAAACAGTTGGTGGAAAGCAGAGGAAAACATTTTGATTAAACATTGGAGTGTTTTGGTGGGATTTTTTATGTTTGGTGGTGGTTGTTTTGGTTTTTTTTTTTTAGAGAAGGAAAGCAAATGGCTATTTGTAGCTGCTCAGAATGTTGAAAACTTCCAGAACTGAAAATCAGTGCACAGATGACATATGAAATGCTTTCAAAATAAGAGATGCCCTGTTGGTATGCTGTCTAGATATGTGCGCAGAAGGCAGGTAGATTTTTCCGCGTACCACATGACATGCATAAGCCAACTCAGACGTGTGGAGATGTCTGTGCGATGGATCACATAGCCTCATGATAAATGAGTTCTCTCTGTGTATGTAGCTGGATACAAACAATGTGTGTGTTGTGTGCCCAGAAAACCACTCTAAGCTGTCCTTAAGGCTTAGTGTTAGTTAAAAGGCTTTCCCGAAGCTATGAATTAAAGTAGCAATGGCAGCCTTCTTACAGACCTAAGAGGAGCTTGCCTTGAAGGTGGAGGTAGGCTTTTTTATGGAGATGCCCAGAAAAAAAAAAAGAACAAGTTGTCACAAATTTGCAATAAAAGGGAAAAATCGAATAATCTATGTGAGGATAATTCAGCAGATGAATCGGGGAGGTGGTGGAGCCTCCCCCTTGGAGGTTTTTAGTGCCCGATGGGATAAAGCCCTGAACAATGTGATCTAAATTCAGTGTTGATCAGGGGAAGCAGGAGGTTGGACCGGAGATGTCCCAAGGGCCCTTTGAACCCGAATGCTTCTAGAAGTCTGCCATGCTTGCAGTGAACTTGGTCAAATTCTGCCTCCCAAGGTAAGTTGTTTCCTCCTGCAGAGGTTGATGACTGGCCTTCCAACACAGCTGTAGGAAAATTTATGTCTCATTTAATAAAACAAAATAGAAACCCCTTCTCTTGTAGGTCTAAACGTGGCATTATAGTTAAGTACCATGTTTCTTAAATGACTTGTAAGGTGCACTCTGTTCAGGCATTGTCTGTGAGATAAGGTTTCTTCTCATCACAAAACTCTGAGCATGAGCCTCTGCTCTTCTATTAAGATTGTCCTGCTGACGCTGGAAAACTCATGTTTTAGGTCAGAAAGCCTCTGAATCCCTAAAGAACTTCACTTTTTCTTTCACTTGATGCTCCTTAAATTGGCTGGTAGGGGGAGCTGTTGGTTGGAGTTCAGTCCATCCGGTTAATATTGTTTTCCATTTTTATTATTATTCACTAGAGGACTGGCTGTTTAAATGCTTGAGCGAAAAGACTGCTTTTTTCCAGTTACTGTGTTCAGAAAATATTCATTCGGGTACAGACAAGAAGAAACTGGGAAGCACGAACAAGAATCTCTGATGTTCAGCTCCAAACTGCAACAACTTGATCCTCAGGAGGAAGTAATTAGCAGCATGTATTTACCTAGTATTGCCACAGCTCTTTAAAGGCTTTAGCTGTATTTGTAAATGGGATGTAGCATTGAAATGATACCTTGATAAACTTCATTGTGCGGATCATGAAACTAGCAGGGTTCATTTGTGTTTAGGATTGCGCTTTGTTCCAGCATTTGGAAAGTGTTTGGTTTGGCTGCAATATCCTTCCCAGCTCCCACCCTGATTCAGAATGTGCTTTTTCTCTTTTCCTTTCTGTGCTGGATGGGGTGGCTGAAGTGGTCCTTCACTTTCCATGGTGGGCTGAGAGCAGAATGACAGAGTTGTTTCTTCCCAGGGGGCTGGTGTGGGAAGGAGTCAGAAGTGTCTTTCAAAGAGTCTTTCAAAGTCAGGAGTAATTGATGCTTTTTGAATCCTCCAGACTGTGGTCTGCAGCTTACCAGTAGACATGTTATGTGGTTTTGTCCCCATCTGCTTGTTCCTGGCAGTTTCTAGGAGTTCATAGAATCTTCACCGCCAAGAAGAGTCCGATGTCTTTTATATAGACCTGGAAACCAGGAGAAGGCGGCCAAATAATGTCAATATTCAGAACTCTTAATATAAAACTCTCCTTCAGCTCCTGTTCTGGTGCAGTTTGTAGTGACTGAAAAGCAGCTCTGGAAGAAGCCTGAGAGCAATACCTAAGGAACACATCTCATATATGAGATGTGCCTCACCCCGGTGCTGTAGGGTGCAGAGGGGGAACAACTGATTTTCAGGGTCAGTGTTGAAGGTAGCTTAGCTTGTTCAGTCACAAACTGCTCATGTTGTAGTCAAACCTCTGACCTTTGTTTCAGAGTGCAGATACTTCTTAATGTCCTCTGTTGTCTTTGTGGCAAGCATCCAAACTATATCCACAGTAAGGCACTCAAAGTATAGGCACTTGAGTTCAGATATTATACATAGCTTAAAAAAAACCCCCAAACCCAAAGCATCTAATTTCTCATAAGTTTCTTTTCCAGCTATTAGAAGTGATCAGCCCACTTGCATGTTTGTTTCCCACCCAGACACAGAAATTATGTGCAATTACCAGCTCTGAGGGTGACATGTGCCTGCCAGGACTGCAGTCTGACCCCTGCGGAGGGAGCTGGCACAGAGGAGTTCCTGCACTCTCTTCCCTGCTACCTTGGGCTGCTGGAAAGATTTGGTCTGCGTTCAGATGTGCCTTTTCTGTTCCTATTTCCTCAGTTTGAAATGTTGACTCTTTGCTTGCAGATAATCTTTTGATCCTCCTTTGTCTGGCCCACAGACTTGTAAATCATGTCATTCATGTCCTCATGGTTGCCAACTGTATTAATGTTTAAAAATAAAGCAAGCCAGTATATTTTCTTATGGCAGACATCCTGGAGCCCTCTGTTTTGGATGTTATAGGCATCATACTACACAAGGGCCAACAGAAAATTCCTGAGCCTTAAGTGATGGAAACAAATTTATGTTATCCAGTTTAAAGGAAAAAAAGAGAAAAAAAAAAAAGGAGACATGGCAAAACAAAANGAGTGGGGGGGGGGTGTTGCAAATTAGGAAACATTTTGGGGCAGCAGATTTTCAAATAAATGGCCCTGATTCAACCAAAACTGCAGTGACTCATAATCGTATCAGTGTAACATTTCTCCCTCCCACTAGGCTGTTTTGGCTTTTCCAACTGACTAATAAGAGTATCTGACAGTCATCTTTATTTCTGATATACTGGAAATGTACTCAAGGATTTCCAAAAACATTTTTAATACAGGCATAGTATTATCAAAGAGCTCACGGGATCCAGGTGTTATTTGCTAAATGATTTCTTTTTCCCCATTGTTTAAAAAACCCAAAAGAGTATTTGAAATTAATTTCAGTCACTTAAAAGGATTTGACAGGCATACTGCTGGTAGGACTCAGATAATTAGTGATGGTTTATATTTATGGGGACTGTTTCAATTTGGGAACATGTAGAATTTTAAAAAAAAAAAAAATCATTTTTCTGTGTGCATACCTGAGTGCATGACTTCAGGTATGTAGTTCTGGAGTGTACTGGTCGCAACCTCTGCTATTGGGTTGCCATCCTCTTCCTGATGTATATAGTTCCACAATTACATTTTGCTGTGAGAAGCCCAGGTACTTCCCTTCCTTGTAACAAGCTTTAATCCGTGACAGAGACAAATTCCTGTTTTTCCTTTTATTGGAACTATCAAGTATTAAAAATTACCACTTGCTTTATGCCAGCTGTAATCCTGGGAAAACTATGGGTGCTTGATTAAATGATAATGACATGGGAGACTTCCATAAGCTGAAGCCTAAACTGCTCAAGCAGCAGCAGCAGGAGCAATAGGAAGGCAATGTCTGCAATGTTGGAAAAGTCTGGGAGTTTAGAGCCCCAGAAAGGCTTGAGGAAAGGGAAAGGAAGCCGGGCAGCCTGTTTCTTGACTCACCTCAACACCCGAGCATATCACAGGTCTGCCTCTTAGAGAGGACCACTTGGGACATGAATGCTCCTTATTTCTAGGATGTGAACAGAGGCCGTATGGTGTTTCCTGCTGATCGTCCCTTCAAATTCAGCATGTCACAGCTGTGGTGCATCCTCTCAGACCTGTCAAGGAACAGTTTTCCATTGCAGGCCAGTTTTCTGTTCAGCAGCAGTGCTGCTGCTCAGCCGTGCAGTGAAGAACTGAGCAAAGGTTCTTTGTCCTGCTGTGGTGGTATTTGATGGCTGCACGAAACAGGATTTATTTTTCCTTTTATTTCTTTAAACACACATTTACACACTTCATTTTACTGCTTTAAAGTTTGCATTGTGAACTCGTGCATGCAAATTCAGGAGGATGCAAGTTTTCAGTATCTTGCAGAACCTTGTATATGTTTATATATTAGGTTGGTCTTTAAATACATAAATACACACTTAGATTTCCAAAAGAATTTGTTTTGTTTAGAGCACAGAGGAATGTAAATAACTGCTATGCATCTTTGCCTGTCCTGGTAATTTCACTTGCATAAATATGTAGCCACAGACTCAGAATTAACAAGCTCAACTTTCCAGAGTGTATGTAAGCTGTTCCTGCACACGTAAATAATTGCAGAGCAAACTTAGCAAATGTGCATTTAATTTAACCACTATATGGTATGTGCATAATTGAGAATTACAGGAGAGAGGAATATCCCTGTGAAAGTTTGTTTCAGCAAGCTGGGATTTGAAGGATAACTAGTTAGTTAAGTCATGGGTGCATCAGATCAAAACCATACATGTTTTGATTCAAAGAGCTGGGAAAAAAACCCAAACCACTACATTTACTGCAATTTTGGTTTTCATAGTAGGTTGCATTTGCATTTTGGACTTCATTTCATGTACCCAGAGCAATTAGAAAACTTTACCCCTAGAGAAGTTTTTACACAGCTGGGGCCTTTTTCTGTAGCAGCATCTTCCGGTCTCTGTCTCTGGCACTGCGATACGGTGTTTTGTTAAAGAGGATTGAAAAGTGAAGGCTATCAAGTGAGATATTCTAATTAAAACATGAGCATAATCTATTCCACTTCTGGTTTTAGGTTCTTACCCTTGCATCAGTTGAAAACTTGGGTTGGCCCTCAGTGTAAGCGCCCCTCTGCCCACCGAAGATGCTTAGCACTACTGCAGACAAGTCAACTCATCTCAGTGTTTCAGTTCTTTATTTATATTACAGAGCTAATATACTGCTTCTCCCCCTCATTAACTTTCACATCTGTTTTATCTCCACCCAATACAGCTCTGAGTTGGTCTTTTTTCCCTGCTCTGGGTCTGGCTTGATGGTGTTCCCAGTTCAGGTGGGGCCCCAAAACCATTTTCATAATAAATTGATCTAACAATAAATAATCCTCTCTATTTCTAGAGGATTTTACACTGTATCTGTGCACCCTGTAGTGAAAAAAGATCCTGCCTGCAATATTTCAACTGGCTCTTCGACATTTAATCAAAATTTATGGTAATAACCATAACCCTGATGTAGTCTGACACCTTTCTGCTGTGAATTCATTCAGTTCAGTAGTATTTCAGTGGATGTTTTGCAGAAGTTTTGCATTCTTTAAAAATCCAGGTTTTAAATATGAAAATAGAATATGGTCACCATCAACTTTTAGGTTTTTTTAACTGCCCGAGCAGTTTCTGTTTCCAGTATGTCAGTTGCTTCTGTGACTGGGTGTGCTTCCTAGGTGGTGTTGGGAGGCTGGATGCGTTGATGTTGACAAAGTCTTGAGTGATGGACCAGCATTACATCAGATATGGTGATGGAGGCCTGAGCGTGTCCAGCAAAGTGGTGCAGGGTGGGGCAGGTTTGTCACTGCTGGCCCATTGCAGAGCAGGCACCGTCTGGCCTACACAGACCCTGAAGCAAAGTGCTTCAGCGTTGCAGCCGCGGCAGCTGCCTGGGGTAGCTCACTTGCTCAAGAACATGCTGGGGAATTTCCAGCAAGCTTTGAATAGGTGGGACAAGTCAGAAAGTTAAAAGTATTTAGGTTTTTGGTTGAACTCTGCATGGAATGATGTGTCAAGAAAAGAATCCTGCTCACCGGCAGGGCTTTTTCCAGAGAAGGTTTACAAACTGCATGAGTGAAAGCAGGGGATAAAGTATAGCAGATCCATGAGCTTTGTCCTCCCCTGGAGAAGGAAGGCATGTCCTTCCCCTACACTGGTTGCCATCCATGTGACTTCTTATCAATCCCAGAAATCTTGTGGGCCAAAATAGGAACCTTGTGTAGGTTCAGGATCCTTGCTGGTCCAAAAGACTCATGCTATCAGGGCTCTGAAGGTGTCCTAGAGACTCCCTCTCCTCCTGCCATCAAAAACAGTTTGGTTCCTCCTGAGATCAAAACGGGGAGTCGTGTTACGCCTGCTCCCTGCAGCAGTACTTAGAGTTGCAGGATGATGGGGTGGACAATTCTACTGAAGCAATTCTGTGATTCTGTAACTCCATGCACACTGATTTTTTAAAAAATCTGTTTATCTGGTTTTAGCTGCTGAGTATGTATTCATTTGCTGGCACCTTGACAAGGAGAGGTTGCATTTTTTGCCAGTGCAAACGGTATTTAATAACGCTGCCTAGGTGTGCAGTGAAAAATAGTATGACAACATCCTCAAAGCTTGTTTGTTATCACTAAATAAATAAATGAACAGGATTTTTTTTTTTTAATTAAGGATCCTTTTTTTCCCCAGGCTTAATTAACCGATCAAATCTGCATTTTCATTTGTTGTTTAACCCCAAACAATGACATGCAGATACAATCTGTAGAGTAGATGAATTCTGGTTTCCACTGGCAGCAGTGAAACTTTAACTAATTTAGTGAAGATACCATATGGTCCATAGCTCTTTGATTTCCTTCTTAGATAGAATAACATCATTTCACTAGAACAATTGGGATTTCAAGTCGATGGAAGACAGCTTAGAGGAGTGAAGCCTTTAGTGAATTGTAATATAAAACTGAAGAAAAAAGAATACATTGAGCATGATTGCATATTTAAACTTCTTTAAAAATAGGTTTTTTCCCAAATTGTAGCAAAAAAATACATCATGACATTAAAAAACCTGTAATCCCTTATTGTCAAGATTTGTAGGGCTAGCAAACTGCAGTTTTAAATTCAGGACTTTTGGCCTTCATTCCTGAGGCAACGAGGTTAGAAGGATAACACCCTCTGCCTTTCCTCTTCAAGCTCTAAAACACATTGGGAAATTTCAGCCTGATTTAGCAGAAGAGCAGAAGCCTGGAATTCATGACAGAAAGTCTGCAGCTCAGGCGGTGACTGTGTGATAGCTTCCCTTGCTAATTGCTTACTGAAAGCATTAGCATTTGTAACTATTGAGTGTTAATTTTGCTATGATTTAAATTTGTGTTCATTTTTCAAACAGAAATTAATTTTCCCCAGGCTTTTTTGAAGTACATAGGTACACAAGCCGGAGTAGTGTGTACTGTTTGGTACAATTAGAATAGAAACTAACCTTGAAAAAAACCCCTAGTTTTATATAGATCTATGATTGCAAGTGGGGACCTATGTTTCTGTTTGCTCACAGTATTGGGAGTATGAATATTTTAAAAGCTAAAAAAAAAAAAATAGTTTGGCCAGTCATATGTATGAAGAAAATAAAAATTCTGTCAAGTTGTTTTCTTGAATCTTTGCCAGAGAATCACCCTGCCCTCTGTTGACTCTGAAGTACACTACAAACTCAGAAGTTCATACCAGTTAACAACCTGAATTACTCTTGCTTGCCTATGTAAGTTCCCTCCTGCTATTTTCTCTGCTGAGAGCAGTGTGCAGATGTTCTTTAGTACTAAGAGAAAAAAAGATGCTTCATTTCTTCTGACCTAGGCATTAGTCAATTTGAATAGCAAATCAATATTGTATGCCTAGTTCCTAACTCAGTTTTAAGCGCTTCTCATTCCCATCCATAATACATTTTTTCTTAGGTTGTTTAGGTATTTTTTCTGATGTAGTGCAGTACCTTGGTCTGCTCTGAGTTAATTTTAATCTCATCATGAAACAATTAATACTTTGAAACAAAGGTTTTGAAGTCTTTCTCTCAGATTTTAAGTTTGCTTTTTGATTTATTTTTTTTTAAATTACACAATAGGCATTCCACACAACGTTTGTGTCAAAAATATATATCCTAATACCTCTAAACAGACAGTCCCAGTCACTGATTTGCATAGTTGCAGCCAAAACACTTCCAAATTTAGTACTGATATTACTAAGCAGTATCACTCTCTCTTATAAAAGTATTCTGTTGCTGTTGACCGAGATACTCCTTGTGCTGCACCGTTTCCTTGTGGAAGTTTCTCTCTTGTATGACGGTTTTCTAAACCGCTGCTGATAAACTGGACAGTATCGAAAGATGTAATGACTGATACATAGTAAGGTGCAATATCACTGTGTTAATATACTTTAAATTAGATGCTGCATGTAAATTTTTAATACCACTGATGAACCACAGGATAACTAGACTGATGCAAAGCAGTGTACAGTACAAGGAAGTACTGACACTTTATTTTTACTTCTTACACGTGTTTCTGTAAAGCTCAAGTTATCCCTTGACTAGTGGAAGACAATCTGATAATTGAAACCTAGGCTGTTTTTTTTCTTTCTCAAGGCTCAATTTAGACTAGATTTCAAAACCTAAATAAACAACAGTCTGCTGCCCGTTGAAAAGGAGTGTGTCAGGTTTCTGTGTATTTAAGTCTTTCAAATAATCTCCACTTAACTGTTCAGGAGGGGCCATGTAATCTTTAAGGACTTAGATTGCTGGCGCGTTTTGGCCCAGAACGATGGGGATGTATGTGCTTGGGTGTTCCGGGTGGGGAGGATTCGCTCCCTGAAACGCAGCTGCAGGTAAATCGACAGTGTGTTCTGCATGCCACCAGCACTATGTGCAATTTGTACATTTGAAAGCGGTGAGGGAAAGGTTTTGTCTGTACCTGCAAAACCTGCAAGAGATGCACCGACTAGTCAAATATAGGTATTTAGTGGAATAAGCTGTCCCTCTATAGTTTGTGTGTATTACAAAGTTTACTTTAGTAAAGGCACTGCAGACATTGGCGTACAGAAGACGTGTGTGCCCCCTGTGCGTTATGGCTCTGCCCTGCCCTGCTCCCTGAGCCCCAGGGATGGGAAGGACTCTCCTGCTGTTGGGCTCCTGCTGCCTGTGCTCGCTACTCCGGGTCGTTTGGATCAAAACTAGTACTGGACGTTTACAGGTGGAAAAACCCGCAGAGGGTGGGTTTCTGAGCACATGGGGACTTACTGGGAAAAAAGCCCAGAACAGGGAACATTAACATACCTCACAGGGCGCAAGGAGAAACCTAAAGAGTTGGAAGCAGCCAGACATGAGAAGGAGGGGACCTACGTGGCAGAGGTGTCACAGTGATCTCTGGGGCAGGGACACTGGCACTGTGACTGGAAGGTGTAAGATTGCAGCTTGGCACTGGCTAGATGAGGAAACTGGGACAGGAGAGAAATCCACTGTGGCATTTTACTGCAGGTGAAAAGCAGAGGGTAGCAGTGCTTGGATTGCTCCAAGTGTCGCGCAGTGCTAACCACTGTGTAATGATGAAGTCATGGTTAATGTCCCAGAGATGCAACCAAGAGGAATGGCTCCTCTTTACTTTCAGTCTTCGGGCACCACGCTTCTGCTTCTTTAATCAGTAACCTGTTACACATCTTCCCAGGCTTTGCAAAACTCAAAAACATGCATGTGGCTGTGGTGTGAATCAGAGGGAAACCTGTAAGGAAATGTCAGGAGCCTGAAAAGAAATGTCTTCATATCTGCACTGCTATTCCACGCAAAGAATAAGGTGTGAGTGAAGACTACATGGTGATCACAGAGGAGAGAGTAAAGGATGTGATAGAGCAATGACTACTGTGAGCACGTGTCCTACATTCTGTATCAAAACGCCCAGCACATAGAGGTGTGGTTAAAGATTCGGTTACGGCAGCCATGCACAGGGTGTTAAAATGGAAGTTGCACCGTTGAGATTAATCTGGTATTTCCTGCCTTTTTAATCAGACCTTATAAAGTTCGTTTGAGTTGCTGTGCATGTGTGGTCACATACTGGTGCGCAGGCGTGTAGCATTGTGTCACTATGTCTGTACTGAACTATAAATCATTAGCCTTTTATGTGCAAAAACCAAAGGATATTCACAAGCTCAGAACCTCCAGAGAAAATTACAGGATTTTTGCATGAATTTTTTACTCCTGCCATGGTTTCGAGATGTCAGAAGACACATCTGGCTCAAGATGTTGTTGAGCTGAAAATAGCTGGAGGCTGGGAAAACATTACGTTTGTTCTGTTCTTGCTCTTTCTTAGGTACCTGTGTATGAGTCACTGCATCAGGCTGGATACAGAGCTGAACGGACCTGTACTCTGACCCAGGACATCCATTCCTATGTCACTGTGACTTATTAGCACAAAGCACATACAGGCAAATTAATCAAAATATATTTGAAGTTTTAATGCCAGCACTACTGATACCTTAACAACAAAAAAAGCTCCAATAAAATAATTATTTGTACTTGTTCAGAGTTAAGTGGAGTACCTTGCATTTTCAAATGAGAAAATTATGATTCAATTTAATTGAAGCTTTGAAAAATAGATACCTAAAAGGAGGAAGATTTGAGAGAGCATTCATGTATTTATGAAAGGGTCTGGAAAGAGCAGTCTTTGAAGACAGTGCTGCAGTGCTTAGATGCTTAGACTGCCCTGTTGGTATTGCAGGCTCTGCTTTGCCGTGGGGGAAACTTGGGCTCGGTCAGGCAGATGGTCACTGAAGAGATCATTTTTTGCTTTTGGGGTCAGTACTTCAGATGCAGGCTCAAGTCTTTGCAGATGTAGAATCTCTTTGAACATTTGGCTCTTTGCTAACTTAAAAATAGCTAAACTGAGGAGGGTTTTTTCCCTTAAATTTTCCTCGAAAAAAAGGCTGCTGAGCGGAGTCTTTACATGCTGTATTTCAGCCCCAAGCAGATTTTTACAGCTGAGTAATAAACCCCCTGGAAATGGGGTTTTATAATGGAAAATGCAACTTAACCTTAAGTAGAACAGCACCTTATAATAACACATTTTTGGAACCTACGAAATCCCTTACTCCCAAGGGTGGTGTTATAGTGAAAAGGAGTGTAATAACAGTTTAATTTATCATAAATACATAACATATTTTATGATGATTTGATTGTGTTGAAAAATTTCAACTTATAGATTTTAATGAAGCAACCTACTGGTAAACTTATTGCAGTTGGCTTTCTTTTCCTTTGACTAGGGGTCTCAGCAGAATGAAGAATAAATGACTTAGTTTTAGAAGCTGGTTAATAAAAAAAAGATTTCCTTTCTCTTTGACTTGTTTATGAAGCTGAAAAATGACTAGGCAGGTCACTGGTGTGTGGCAGAGCTAATTTCTACAGCTCTTCAACTGGCAATGAGTAAAACATTATGGTTAAGCTGAATAATCCATTTTCCTTCATGAGCATGAAATGCAATGAATAATCTAAGATGCATATGTCAAAACTAGCAAAATGTACATCTTCTGCAAAACAGCAGAAGAAGATAAATTAGGAACTCGTGAAAAAAAGGAGAGTTTATGGCCTTTGGAAAAAGGGGCAGGCAACTTGGGAGGACTACAAAGATGTTGTTTCTATGCAGGAAGAAACTTAGAAGGTCCACAGCCCATCTAGAATGTGGGAATCTGGACAGGTTGGATCAATGGGCCAGCTGAATATAATCTAGCAATGTGCCCAGGTAGCCAAGAAGACCAACAGCATCCTGGATTGTATCAGAAATAGTATGGCCAGCGAAACTGAGGCAGTGATTGTCCCCCAGTGCTCAGCACTGGTGAGGCCACACCTCAAGTACTATGCTAGGTTTGGGCCCCTCTCTACAAGAAAGACATTGAGGTAATGGATGTGTCCAAAGAAGAGCAACAAAACTGGTGAAGGGTCTAGAGCACAAGCCTAATGAGGAGCACCTGAGGGGACTGGGGGTTTATAACCTAGAGAAAAGGAGGCTGAGGGGAGACCTTATTGCTCTCTACAACTCCCTGAGAGGAGGTTGTAGCCAGGTGGGTGTTAGTCTCTTCTGCCAAGTAATAAGCAACAGGACAAGGGGAGGTTTAGGTTGGATATTAGGAAGAGGTTCTTTACTGACAGGGTGCTCGGGCACTGGAACAGGCTCCCCAGGGAAGGGGTCACAGCACTGAGCTTGACTGACTTCAAGAAGCATCTGGGCAATGTGCTTAGTCACATGTTCTCATTGATCTGGCCCTGTGTGGAACCAGGAGTTAGACTTGATGATCCTTATGTGTCCCTTCCAAATCAGTATACTCTATGGTTCTGTGACAAGAAGAAATGGCCTCAGGATGTTCCAGGGAAGGTTTGGATTGTATATTATGAAAATTTTCTTCCCTAAAGTTGTCAAGCATTGGAACAGGCTACCAAGGGGAAGTGGTAGAGTCACCATCCCTGGGGATATTTAAAAGTCTCATAGATGTGATGCTTAGGGACATGGTTTAGTGGTGGACTTTGCACTGCTAGATCAATGGTTGGACATGATGATCTTAAAGGTCTTTTCCACCAATCCAGTTTTATCATTCTATGATTCCAAATGTGAAACATGATACCTTTTGGGCAAATTGGTCTCCAGGAGTGACAGAACAGTCTTCTTACTTTGCAGAATTCACATAGGCAGTTTCCTTGCTCAGTAACCAACCTAATATTCATTATAACTTCCTAATGAAATTACTGATATTTAATTCTCAGCTTCCTTTTTTGTCTTCCCATCCTTTAGAATTTATAAATTAGTAACTCAGAAGTATAAGTTATTCTTTTACTTTACATTCCTGCATTACGCTATTATGTTGGTTTTATAGAAGTTGCAATATGTTAGAGGGGAAAAAAGTGTTATTTGACTTAATTTTTTGTTTGGAAGCCTTTCGTTAAACTTGAGATGACTTCTGAATCAAACATGTTGCATACTGACTTTATATTGATAGATGAAGATGATGATGATAATTATAATATGCTTTGTATGTAAAGTTATGGTGCTTCTAGATGAAACTCTACTTTATATGCCAAGCCCTTAAAACTAGGAAAAAGTAATCTAAAATTATTTGACTGAACACAATAGTTCTGAAGTAAAACTCTAGTTGAACATGTAGAGGACCAAAAATAAATAGTATTGCTTGTTCCTTTTCAACTTTCTTCTGAGAACCCTTTCTTGAGGAGCCAGGAATTTCTCCAAGAGATTCTTAAAATGTCATTGCTATGAAATGTGAATAAAAACTGATTATTTTTCTTTATTGGAATGTGAATCTGGTTGATGACTAGTAATGGAATATGTGCTTGGTGTTACAGTATAGATAGACTAAGTGAATGATAGATTAGATATTGCCAGAATGTCGTATCTTTGCATTTCTGATGTAAAATACTGGTTTAGTCTGCACTTGTAAGTTATTTTGAGCCCCTTTTCTCTATAATAATGAAATGAAAATTACAGTAGATAAAAATAACATGAACTCAGAATGTTTTCAATTAAGGTTTATAGCTTATGTCTGAAAATGTTTGGCCTATGGGCTTTCATAGTGGCTTTTTTGGTTTGTTTTGGTTGACTGTTTTTTTTTTTAGGATGGTAATCGCTTCCTTTCTTCTTTGACTTCTACAAATATTGATTTTATTGTAATTCTCACAAATAGAGTCACAAAGAATTCCCTGAGAAAACTGAGTGACTAGGCAGAAGCTAGATTTTGTTTTTTTAACTATTTTTAAAAATTATTTTTATCATGCTGGAAGAAGCTTGGAGTGTGCCATAAAGACCACAGCTATTTCTTCAGTCAGTTTGTGATCAGCTAAGGGACCACAAATGAGCTGCTGGACAGTATTTCAGTTAATATTTCTTTTCAGTGGTAATGGATGGCGGTCTCCTGAAAACTGATCTTTTTGAAGACAGTGCACAGTAAGCCTGCAGACCTAAATTGTAACTTGACCTGACAAAAATTGCAGCGGTTTGAAAAATGCTAATAATGATTCTTTGAAAGTGCTTGATTCATCATTGCCTAACACTTATGAAGTATTAAAGCTTTTCATTACAGATAACAAAGGCAGAAAGATGGGAAAAAGACATAGAAAGGGGAAGAAAAAAAATGTTGAGATTCATATACTGCAGAATCAGTGCAAAGCCAAGACTCTAAGAAAGCTGTTTACCTCAATCCTCATGCTGGATTTTGTAGTACAAATAGGTGCTCTTCTTATATCATTAACGAACTGGTAAATATATAAACATATATAATGTTAACATAAAATAGGAACCATTGTCTCTGAATTCTGTGCACCTTCTCTTTGTTGAGTGGACTGGAGCTCTAGAAATTACCTGAAACTTCACTCAGGTTGTTTCCAGGAATTTTCTATCAGCTCCTGTAAATTGTGTATACTCATTTTGCCTAATATTAGCAATTTTGAACACCCTGGCTTTTACTAATTTTTGACCCGAAGGCAAGGTTTAACTGCAGTAGTCGAAATGTGCTGTGCCTCAAAGGTCCCCTGTGAATGCAGCCGTGTACTCAGTGGTACCAGTGCCAGGGATTAGATTATTCTGCAGCACCTGCATCCTGAGGGCAGAAAGATGTCATATAAACCCAATCTCTCCTCTGTCTATCATTTAGCTTTGTCCCATCCCACTGTTTGTAGACCCTCTTTTTTTTCAAGTCCTTCCACTTGCCCCAAGCCATTTATGACTTCTTTTCTTGCTCTGAGCTCCTTCTCATTTTCTGTCACCCTCTCCAGATTGATCATCTCTCCAAACAATGTTTGCTTTAATTCCATGAAGTTCCACGTTTGCGGTTCTAGCCATGTCCCATTAACTTTGACTTTCTCCTTCTCTTTTCTGTATTGTTTTCATGGCATCTGCTATCCAATAGCAAAGATGTTTCTCACTTTACTTTCTTTACCGAGTCATTACACTTTCAGATGGATGTCTTTATAGTTTCCCATTATGTTTCACATAGTTAGGAAAATCCTGTATTCACCTGCAAAACTGTGTGGTGCCTACAAAACCAGCAGGGACTAGTTTGATGGGTATGATCTGTTCTTGTTGGTGATCAATATTGTCTATGATTTCTTTGCTGCCACTATATATTAGACTTTCTTGGTTTATAATTAAATCTCATCTCTCAGAGGTGGATGTTTTTATTCTTATTTTCAAGCTATAATGGGACAAATGGTCAGTGCTTAGAATCAGTGAATCTGTGATCAACAATTGTAATGCCAAAAATATTATACTTGGGTATACATTTAGAAGTTTCATGTCAATATAAGGAGGAACTTTTTCACTGTGAGGGTGATGGAGCACTGGAAGAGGCTACCTAGAGTGGTTGTGGAGTCTCCTTCTCTGGAGACATTCAAAACCCGCCTGGATGTGTTCCTGTGTGATTTAGTCTAGGAGATCCTGCTCTGGCAGGGGTAATTTGGAATAGATGATTCCCTTCCAACTCCTGATGTTCTGCAATTCTGTGATGTACCTGCCAGTCCAGACATACATAAGTTAACTGTTGATTTGTGTATACCTGAAAATGGTTTGCAAGATGATAGATTCTTGCCTATTGTTTAAATTACTGAAAACCAAGGTAATGTTATTTGACTTCATTATTTCTTTGATAGAGTATCATGAAATAAATTGAAAACTATTGCAGTGTACTTCATAGCTTGATTAACCTATATCAAATACCTGAACTCTACCCTTACCTTCTATGTCACCTTTGAGAGGAAATATTAGAATGAAAGCCTTTATTTTTATTTTTTTCCTTCCCTTCCCTTAACAAATAAGTGCTTTTTATCCAAAGTTGACTTTGGCAGGTCTACTGTCATGTAAAAAAAATGGATTAATTTTTTTCATACATTTATATTTTCCTCCTGTTACTCAACTTTTTTATAGATCACATCAAACCTCTGGCTAGCAATCTGTGGAAATATTTTCTGTATTTTGTGAAAAGCTCTTGGAAGCAATCAAAATATTGTACAAGGCTGGAACTTTACCTAGTTGTTAATTGGCAGGTAAAACTTTTATGGGTTTCTGGTACCCTGGCGATACATGACTATTAAAAATTGCAGGTGGTTCAGGGGAAAGGGGGAGGTGAGTTCCTGTGCTAGTAATATATCATAAAACTATATATTTCATGTGCCTGTTGTGAAAGTGGAGACTTTAATACTTTTTTCACAATATAAGCTGATTAAAGAATCTTTATGGATCTCATTAACTAAAGTTTTTCTCTGTGAACATTAAAAAATATAACACTTATGGATAAGAACAGCAAAAATAATTAGCCTCTGAGGTGCCTCCTTTGACTTAACAAAAGCAGCGTGGTATCAAATGTGCTTATTTGTTCTGAGCTTAAGATTGTATTTTTATACAAAATTCTGTTGATGATTTGGCCATTTTCCTTAATTCTGGCATGTTTGAGTATAGGAAGTGAAAGGGTAGGATTGTTGCATGCTCCAGCTCCAATAAAATACTACAATGTGTTTCACAGAGTCACAAAACCATGGAATTGTTGAGTTTGGAAAAGACTTCAGGAGATTATATTCTCTCACCTCCCTGTTTAAAGCAGGGTCAGCAACAGCAGGTTGGTCTGGGCTAAGTCCAATCAGGTTTTGACTGTGCCCAGAGATGTGAACTCCACAACCTCTGTGGGCACCGTGTTTCACTGTTTGACCACCCTCACAGTGAAAAAAGTATTTTCTCATGTTTAAATGGAACTTCCTGTGCTTCAGTTTGTGCCCATTGCCACTTGTCCTTTCACTGAAAGCTGTGGGGAAGAGACTGCCTCCATCTTCTTTACAATACCACTGCCAGTCAGGCATTTGAGCACATCAGTAGGATTCCCCTGAGCCATCTCATCTCCAGGCTGAAGTCTCAGTTCCAGATGTGTCTCACCAGGAGCTCCCTATGCATTCATGCAGGCCTCCTCTTGACTGTGCTTGGCCTCCTGCCCCTCAGCTGTAATGTTCCTGAGCTTGGAGAAGTTGATCTTTGGAAATCAACAGATCTCCTGGACCCCTTTTCTCTTCAGGACCGTGTCCCATGGCATTCTTCTAGGTAACCCCATGAACAGGACAAAGACTCTTCTCCTGAAGTCCAAGATTGTGATTCTGCATACTGGCCTTGTTCCCTCCTCACATGATCCTCAGGACAATGCCATGGTCACTGCAGCCAAGGCTGCCCGTGATCTTCACCTTCCTGAGGAGTTCCCTCTTGTTTATAAGTATGAGGTCTAGCAGAGCACCTGCCTTTGTCCATTCCTCAACTGCCTGTTGGGAAGCGACCACCAATACCCTCCAGAAACTTCCTGGATTTCTTGTGCTCTGCTGTGTTCTTCCAACAGATAGCAAGTGGTTGAAGTCCTCCCCCTTGAGGATCAGTGTATGTGAATTTGATGCTTCTTCAGTTGTCCAAATAAGGCTGTATTTACTTTTTCAGCTGATGATTTTAGAACCTGTTTTGTTCTGCTTGAAATGGATGGAGCCTTAACACTTCATTCAGCTTTGTCATTCAGATTTTGCATCACTTGCAGTGTTGAATGAAGAATGAAAAATATTGAATAGTATTTGGAATGACCTTACTAGACACTCTTCCAAATAAAGTGCTGCTGCTTAGTACTGTTTAATAAAAATGGTTTCCCATTAAGAGTTGGATTTGTGTCTGTTGCATGGTGGTTTTATTAATTTAATATGTACTCTCTTGCTAACAAAATACTGACAAGCATCAGATGTTCTGATTTTAATTAAGATAAAAAAAGATAAGCATTCATGTACTTAATAAATGCAAGGATCTTTCCATTCACAATTCCATCTTATATCTTATGTGAGTGATAGATTTCGTTATCATCTAAGGGAAAGATCCTTGGATATATTTCCTCTATTATGAATCACAGATATTCACTGAGAAATATCTCAAACATTTTGTTTTGAGAGACTTATTTTTATTGTCTTCTAATAATCATTTTGTTCTTGGTATCAAAACTAGCAGAAGGACACATGCAGACTTGTTTGGAATGGCCCACAAAGGCCAGAATGGTCTTTCTAATATTAGCCAGACCAGAGGAAATCTAGGTAGTTACTGGAAAAGATTGAAGAGGTTTATGGTTGTGTTTTTAGCACATTCTTGCTCTGCTGTGTTAGTCCTGGGGCTGCGCAGCCTCTTTTGCAGAACACGGGGTGTTTCTGTTAGTGAAGAAGTTGCACCAGAAAGTGAAACACAGCACTGAGCTTTGAAACTTGAAGCAACCTAGTCTGGTCACTGCTCTGCTGAGCCCTGCTCATCTAACTCTGTTGACTTTTGAAGCCCAGGGCAGCCCCTCCATAAACTTTTTCACTGAGATGCTTTGCCCTCTGTGCCATCCCTTCAGGGTTTTTTTGGTGTAGAAGAACCCCAGGCTGTCTGAGGTGGCTGAAAGAAAAGCAGACTAGAGAAGTATGTTTGGCTTTCTCTCCTTGTATGGGGAGGATGTCTTCAAAGCCAGGAAAAGCATTTCACACGTGTGTATAGATATGCAAACATGTTCATCAGGACAGCTTTTTTAAAAAAATTGTGAGATCTGTACATGTACTTTGTTCTTCCCTCCCTAGTGACATTGAAATAAGGACCCAAAATCCTAACAGGAAAACTTTAAATCCATTTTTGTTGTCATCATTTCTAAGAATTAATGAATTTTTCTGATCACTCTAGAGACAGCGTCACTGGGAGTTTCTTCATGGGAAGATTTTTCATGTCACTGGGCAGCCATGAAATTCAGTCTGTTCCTTCTTGGCTGTACTGCAATTCTAATGATGAATATCAGAAACAACTAAGCAGGAACCTGGAATGCGAAGCATGGCAATTCAAGAATGAAATAAAAACATTTTGATAGAAACATCAATATATTTCAGTTATTGGAAGGATCTTGATTTTTGTCTCCTTTTCAAAGATGTTGTTATTACAAATATAGGAAGGACTTAAACTCTCTGTCTCCAAATACCCTTTGGGGAAAAGGATCATTTACATTTAACAAATAGCTCTATTTATAAAGCATAGCTTTATCTCTCATACAACTCAAACACAAGATTAATATCTTGCATTCATCATTTTTATGTTGCTTAGTAATTTAAAATTCAGTGGCTACAAACCAGAAACTGAAAGATCGCTCAAAACATATCTGTGAGCTGTCACTGCACTGGAAGAAAGGATGAGTTCTCATGTGTTAACACAAAGAATTTATACAAAACATATCTACATATTATTTCTTGATACGCGATCTTCAGAGAACTTCAGAAAAGCAAGTGCAAGTGATACTGTTTTAAAAAGGCAAAGCTTTAAGGTAGAAAACCAACATCTCAGTACAGAACAACATGCTTGTGAAGGTACAAAACTATACAGAATTATCATCTTGAAACAGATGCAGGGATGGCCCCCAAAGGTACGTCTGTCTTCATACAAATAGCCATTAGGGCATATTCTTTTTCCTTCAGTAAAAAAAAAATATACTTTTCATGCCACGGAAATAAGAACAAGTCCCAATATTACATGAATGTGTTCCAGAAACATCAAAGCATGCCACCAACGAAGCACTGGCTTTCAGACACAGAAAGAATAAAAATGACTATTCAAAAGCTGCACGCTCCTCAGCTATATTTAATACTAGAAAATGGAGTACCACTTTTACATATATTCCATAGGGCCTCATTCCAGCAAACACTTCCATGAATAGAACTCAAAGGCGCTGCATATATGCAGAGAAGTGCTCATGGGTGAGAGTGTTTCCAAGAAGAATTGTGTTTCCTGTGTCTGTATTTGAAAAGTTGCAAGAGTCTAATTTATTCAAATTTAAATTGCTATTATAAAGGCCATGCAAATGCACCTAAAGCTGGCTTCGCTTAATTAATTATCAATGCAGTTTTGTTATAAAAATACATTTCAATTAGCATTAAATTAATATTTTATTTAAACATTTTAAGTTATTATTAAATATTAAGTGAGAATGTGCTATCTTTCTTATTTGCATGAGCTTCAACAGATTTATTTTTAAAGACTTGAAGTTTTTTTGTCTTTTATAACTAGTTATTTCTTACAAAATCCAGGATCTACTAAAAGAAACATGTATTCCATGTATACTCACTTTCACTTAATATATGTTGAAATTATAAGGCCTGTAAAAGAAATGCTGAGCATTTCAGATATGGCTGATGTTGAAATGCGAGTTAAAAGATCTAGGATCCTTATAAATGCTATTATTTGAGCAGTAAAATTTGCTCCTTGAATGATAAATGGCTGCATAGAATGTGAAGAATGACCGCATTTGGATCTTGTTCTTTCAGTAATAGCTTTCAGCTTGTTGTCCTTCAGGTTCCCTGCAGCAGCAGCATTATAATTTTAATAGTATGTAAAATCAGTCCTTCATTACAAGAAAGCTCTTAGGCAAGTGCAATGACATCTGCACATTACCAGCACTGAACACCAAACAAATTTGTAATGAAGAAGAACTTCATGTGCTACCACACATCAGTGATCCTGGCTTATTTCCCTGATTTGTTTTGCTGTTTAAATTTTCAGCATCGAGTCGTTAATGCTCTTGTTTCCTCCTACCCATACAGAAACGGCTGTTTTGTTTTGCATCCCAGTGCTGTGAATTTAAATGGGCTGTGAACTAAGTTCTTGGTTCCTTTGTCAGGTTATTCTGTCCTGTTCATAAGGAGCAATGCCATTTCTACGTGGTGGACTGCAACAGTTGGGGACTATGGGAAAAAATAATAGAATAATGGTGGTCATCAGGGGTTTCTGTCTCCTCTGGTCTGTCTGGCAATTTGTGAGAGTTGTGTGCGCCACAGGTTGTGCCTCTCACTTGTGCATCTACTGATCCATCCAAGGACGATGCACAATTTTTGCTGAGACCTTATTTCCTCGTCCTGCCCGCTAGTCCACCCTCTGCTTAAGTCTTGTCAAGTGCCTGCTGATTACACGTTGCAAATGGAGGCTCTTAATTCTCCTCTTCTTTGAGGAAAACTAGGAAAAGTATAAGCATAAGACATCTGCCATCCAGCTCCTATCAGTGGGGTAGACTTGGTCTGAGGGAATTAAACATGCATTTATGGTGTGAAATGTCTTTAGCAATGGTCAGTTTTGTTTTTACTGTGGTTAGAAATCAGAATATGCCTGGCCAGTGATAACTTTGGCTCCTAAGCCAGAAGAATGAGCTGAAAACAGGGCATTAAGATGCACAGAGCACAGTTTCTCTCAAGTCACTTTATCCATCTAAAAATTAGGCATCTGCTCCAGGATAACCTGCTATGTTTTCCTTTGCTGCTCAACTGAAATTAGTGGTCTGGATCACAATCTAAGGGTGCCCACCTCAGCTGCCTTTCTGCTAACTCTGGTGGAGGCAGGCAGTCAATTTTATGGTCACCCTCTTAAAATACAAAGCGTACATGCAGTTCTCAGGTAACATCACTGTAATTGTCCTGTGATACTCTTTCATCCCCTTCATTTTCTGACAGCACGTGGTTCTTTGTTACCAGCAGAAGAGATGCCCAGATACCAACTCTAGAGATCAGTGTTTTAATTCTATGCACTTCATTAATAAAGTGAAGAAATTCCATGCATTCACTGTAGCAGTGCTGGTGCTAGGTCCTCAAGATTTTTCAAGCAGATAGGACTGTGGTCTGCTGCTAAAAGGTTCTCTGTGTCACTGGTGTGTTTGTTAATGGGTACTCTGAACGGAAGAATGTGTTGCAGGGCCGTGGCTGTGACAAAGATCTCAGTCCCAAGTCTTGGGAGGCTCAAGATTTTCACAATAGACTCATGCCTGGCATTCCTATTTATATCTTTAGAAAACCACCCTTCAATCGCGGCCTGCATTTTGATACCTCTAGGCAGTTATGTATTATATTAAATGTTAGAACAAATGTTGGATGAAGCCACTGACATTCTGACAATCTTGGAAGAGGAGAACTCCTGTGAAATCTAATATCCTCACCACAGAACAGGAAAAATAATCTTTCAGGTTTCAGTAGATGGATGGATGTATACTCTATTTTATTTTTCTACATCAAGCTCAACAGTCCTAACTGTCATTAATCATTTCAGAATCTCTCCGTTGCTATTTTTAGGAGCGTAAAGAATTTCAGTATTATAACATGATCTGTGCTAGAAAGAGGTCAAATAAATGGTCTGCAGTGGAGATTTGCTGCTAGAAATACATCGGTATAAAGTCGAAAGTAACTTTATAGTGCAGGACTACCGGGTGGGTGTAGACTAGTTGACTAAATTACAACAGATTTAAGCTGCTGGAACATTTTTATTGATACTTCTATTTGTTTTTACAATCCAATTTCCTCAGAACACAACAGTTTATTCAACACAGGTATCTTGGTTTTAATTTCTAAAATTATTCTTATATTTTTTGATGAATGTTTCAAACCCAGAGGCTCTGTATACTAAAAACAAAACATAGACGTTTTACAGCTTTCTCATTTCTTGTCACCTATTGAAAGGCTCAGTGTGTTGTGCCAGATTACTGAACGGAAGCAGCTCTGATTAGAAGCTGGGAGACCAAGGGCTTCTTCATCTGGGGGAACTGGTCTTTGTGGGACCACATACAAGATGGGAGGCACTCAACTGCTGCCCCTCATTTGCATGCAGATGTGCACATTTCTTAAGAAATTAACATCAGCCAGAGACAAATTTAGAGCTCTTGTTTGTATGGACTTACTGAAGAGTGTCATGCATGTAAAACACGTTACATATATAGTGAGACTAAGCATGTTCTGGTGGTGTCTAAAGGCCAAGGTTAGCTTTTTATAAATATCGCTTGAGCTTGAGGATAAATTCATCTTTCCAATGCAGAATCATACTGCAGAAAACCTGATTTTAGCCAAACTTTATAAATATACTACAATTCCACATACATTTTGTGCAGTTTGTTGGTCAGCAAATTAAAACAAATCATCTCCTAAAAATGCAAGGCATGCAGCCTAAATTCCTGGCTTGCTAACAGCAATGTTTTGGATGCCCACAACTACCCTGCTTTCTCTCTCTTTTAATTGATTTTTTTTTCAATTCCTCACTGTCACTCCTGCTACTTCTATCACATTGCCATCAGAGGCAGTAGAGTCTCCTAAACTTCAGCGGAGCTGTGTTCAGACTTACCTCTATGTGAGCTGAATACACAATAACATTGGGGGGGCAAGAACAATCTTTGCATCCCGTTATTATTTTTATAATCTCTACTATACAGACGGTAATACAGTATGAAGATGCACCTGTTTTCTTTATTAAGTAAATCAAAGGCATCTTCTCCTTGAACACAGTCCTTGGAGAATCTGTGTGTTTTTGCTAATGTAATGAAAACGAGAACAATACTAGAGAGGTGACAGGTACACCTGCAGGTGGATATAGACAGAGCTTTAACATAAACACTGGTACATCAATGCACACAGTGTGGGGAATAATCAGGAGGAGTTGGAAATCTCTGGGAGGCCAAGGGGTTATGACCTAGTCGCAATTACAGGGACTTGGTGAGACAACTCACAGGACTGGAACGTTGCCATGGATGGCTACATCCTTTTTCGGTAAAGCAGGCCAACAAGGAAAGGAGGTGGAGTTGCTCTTTATTTGAAAGAGCAACTAGGATGCATTGAATTCTGTTCAGGGTTGGATGAGGAACGAGTTGAGAGTTTGTGGGTGAGAATTAAAGAACAGGCTAGCATGGGTGATACTGTTGTGGGTGTCTATTACAGGCTGTCTGATCAAGAGGAGGAAGTTGATGAGGCCTTCTACAGGCAGCTGATACTAGCCTTGCAATTGCAGGCCCTAATTCTTATGGGGGATTTTAACTACCTCACTAAAAGCCTGCACAGCTGGCTGCTCACTGTCCAGGAGGTTCCTCCAGTGCACTCACAATAACTTCCTAATGCAAATAGTAGATGAGCCTGCTAGGAGAGGAGCGCTGCTGGATCTTGTGCTCACTAACAAGGAAGGTCTGGTTGAAGCGGTGAAGGTTGAGGGTAGACTTGGCTGCAACAACCATGAGATGGTGCAATTCAGGATCTTATGCGGTAGGAAGAGAGTATCAAGTAGGACCGCAACCCTGGACTTCAGCAGGGCCAGCTTTGGCCTCTTCAAGCAGTTACTGGTGGAAATCCCATGGGCCAGGGTACTGGAAGGAAAAAGGGCCCAAAATAGTTGGTCCATATTCATGGAAGGAGGGAATGGCCACTTGAGAGAAATATAAGACTGTTGTCAGAGCATGTAGGGTGAAAACTTGGAAATGTAAGCCTTCTTTGGGATTAAACGTTGCAAGGGAGGTCAAGGACAACAGAAAGGGCTTCTTCAAATACATTGCAAACAAAACTAATGCTAGAGGCAGTGGAGACCCTCTGTTGAATGAGGTGTGTGCCCTGGTGACTGAGGATAGTAAGAAGGTAGAGTTACTGAATGCCTTCTTTGCCTCTGTCTATACAGCTGGAGACTGCAGGAGCCCCAGATGGCTGAAGCCTTGGAGGAAGTCAGGATAAACGATGAGTCTGCCTTGGTTGATGAGGACTGGATCAAAGATTTAAGCCGTCTAGACATCCATAAATCCATGGGTCCTGACGTTACACACCCAAGGGTGCTTAGGGAGCTGGCTGAAGTCATTGCTAGGCCACTCTCCACCATCTTTGCTAAGTCCTGGGAAATGAGTGAGGTTCCTGAGGATTGGAGGGAAGCAAATGTTACTGAAGTCTTCAAAAAGGGCAAGAAGGAGGACCAGGGTAACTATGGACTGGTCAGCCTCACTTCCATTCCTGGAAACGTGATGGAATAACTTATCCTTGGTTCTGTCTCTAGGCACATCAAGGATAAGAGGGTAGTTAGGAGCAGTCAACATGGTTTTACCCAGAGGAAGTCATGTTTGACTAATCTAATAGCCTTTTATGAGGACATAAGCAGGTGGATAGATGATGGTAGGGCAGTGGATGTGTTCTACCTTGACCACAATAAAGCATTTGACACCGTCTCCCACAGCATCCTTGTGGCTAAACTGAGGAAGTGTGGTCTGGAAGGTTAAGTAGTGAGGTGGCTTGAGACCTGGTTGAAGGAAAGAAGCCAGCAAGTTTTGATCAATGGGACAGAGTCTAGCTGGAGGCCTGTATCTAGTGGAGTCCCTCAGGGGTCGCTACTGGGACCTGTGCTATTCAATATGTTCACTGATGACCTGAATGAGGGAACAGCATGTTCAGTCCCAAGTTTGCTGACAACACAAAACTAGGAGGGGTGCCTGACGCACTAGAGGGCTGTGCTGCCTTTCAGCAAGACTTAGGCTGGAGAGTTGGGTAGGGAGAAGTTTAATGAGATTTAACAAATGCCAGTATAGTGTGGGGACTGACCTGTTGGAGGGCAGTGTAGGTCAGAGGGACCTGGGGGTCCTGGTGGACAGCAGGATGACCATGAACCAGCAATGTGCCCTTGTGGTGAAGGGGGCCAATGGCATCCTGGGGTGTATTCGAAGGGGTGTGGTTAGTAGGTCAAGAGAGGTCCTTCTCCCCCTCTACTCTGTCCTGGTGAGACCACACCTGGAATATTGTGTCCTGTTCTGGGCCCCTCAGTTCAAGAAGGACATAGAACTCCTTGAAAGAATCCAGTGCAGGACCACAGAGATGATTAAGAGAATGGAACACCTTCCTTATGAGGACAGGCTGAGGGAGATGGGTCTCTTTAGTTTGGGGAAGAGGAGACTAAGGACCTTATTAATGTTTATAAATATGTAAAGGGTGAGTGCCAGGAAGATGGAGCCAGGCTCTTCTCAGTGATGGCCAGTGAGAGGACAAGGGGCAGTGGGTGCAACCTGGAGCATAGGAAATTCCATGTGAATATATGGAGAAACTTTTTCACTGTGAGGGTGATGGAGCCCTGGAACAGACTGCCCAGAGAGGTTGTGGAGTCTCCTTCTCTGGAGACATTCAAACCCCAGCTGGATGTGTTCCTGTTCGATTTAGTCTAGGTGATCCTTCTCTGGCAGGGGGGTTGGACTAGATGATCTTTTGAGGTCCCTTCCAACTCCTAATATTCTGTGGTTCTGTGATGATAGAGCTTTAAGATGCCTCGTGTCAGAAGAGCATTTTCTTGATCAATGTGTATTCATAATCAATGACTGTGTGAAATATAAGTGAAGTAAGCCACAGCTGTACACCTACAGCCTGTGATGCTGTTAGAAGTCATAAGTGAATATGGCTTGGGATTGTGCACGAATTCAGGGACTGATTGAGGAGCTGTTTTTCTGAAAGGTGGTATTTTTCTGTTTTGAGTACTCACTAAAGCAGTGTTTGGTCACAGCATTATGGCTGCAGTACTTTTGGACATGCTTTTAGCTGTGCTGTAAAATGCAAACCAGGTGATAAATGTTTGGGACAATTAAGTGATCTCAGGAGTTGAAATCCTGACATCATAAAGTCAATAGCAGAACTCCCATTAACTGTAATGGGGCCAGGGGTCTAAATCATCATCTTGGGACTTTGATCAAGAGTCATGACATTTAACCCTGTTTTCATAGTAGGTAGAGCTACTTAAGAAAGAAGGTGATTCCTTGCTGTTAGTTGTTCTGAGCGCTGTTACAGTGCTTATAGCTTGGAAAAGTAATATGCATAGGTGTTCCAAGAATCACACTGAAGTCTTTATATATGTCATATTTTGAGATCTGCTGAAATGCCTCACACGGGAGAAGACAGGATTGTTCATTGTTCCCTATATTGTTAGCAGCCTATAACTGCTATGATATGTATTCATTAACATACAGAAATAATATTTTAGACTTAAATAGATGTGTTGTGTGGTTTTTGCCCTTGCTGGAGTCTCTCATGTGTTACTGCTTCCAAGCTCAGATATTTTCAGTGACAAAATAGAAGTATGTCACCAAATGCTACTGAAATGGCAAATCATGTGCTGCTAGAAGGTTTCAGATGCTGGGAATTTTAGTTTGAAAAACAATAGAAAGTCTTCTTATTCCCTTTGTTTACCACCCTTGTCTTTATTTCAAGCATAGACTTTATGAATCTACAAATTATTGCCTTTATTGAAAACTTTGTGTGTTATTCAAGATGACTTGTAAACTCTACTCAATCTTCCTTAGCAAGGGAAACAGGAAATACCAGAGAACACTAGACTCAGTAAACCTATAAAATTTGAGAATGCAGCCCATTATTTCTAGAGACTTTTCACATAACACTTTGGGAAGCAATGACTAATTACTTTTTGGCTTTAACAATAACAGTTTGAGGGGTTTTTGTTTTGTTTTTATAGCTTTCATATTAGGTGGAGAAGGGAAAGTGAGTCTGAATGATGAAATATTGGCAGTGTATACACTTGCTTCTCAGTAGGAGCTCAGCTCTTTGATCCCTAGTACAATTACATTCATTGCCCAATTTTTATTGCTGTGCCAGAGAGTTAACAAGCAGCCGCTACACTCACGACAGCATCCTAATAGAGTTGTGTTCAATAGGTAATTGAATATTTAAAATTAATGCCTTAGATTCTCTGGATTCTTGGTAATAATTAAATGTTCACAGCATTTTTTCTTGACTCCTTCACAGCAGTAAATAGAATATTTACATTTATCCGATCTATCAAACACTCCAGCAATGCTTCTGAGCGTTAACTGTAGCTAGAGGAACATTTTAGTTCTTGTTCCTTTTTCCTGCCTGAATACTTGGTGGAGTGTTACTGTCTGAATTTGTAAAAAGACAAAGCTCAGCTCTCAGAAAACCCCACAGCTTCATGATGAGTATTTTGATATGGACTCACCTGGAGTTCTTACCAGGTTCTTACCAGGAGAATGGACTTCTTACCAAGTACTAATGCTTAAAGCACGCAAATGCAAACATGATGGAGGCATATGTTAGCATTTTTTATTTTCTTTTTTGTTATTTGCTGCTGTTGGGAGCTTATTTCTTAGTGACCCTTCAAGATTCTAGCTGACATTTCAGCTAATTATGTGTAGGATATATTCCATGGGTAACTTTCTGAAAGGGAGCTGGGGAAGATGCTGTTACCCGGTGATCAGAACAAGAGGCTGGAAATCAAAATGACCTGATTTAATTTGCATTTCCTCCTCTTGTGCTAAATGACCTTGAAAATGCGACTCTACCCTTATGTGTCTGTCTTTTATTTTTAGATTTAGGGTCTGAACTTTTATGTGCAGAAGTTGTATCACCTATCATTACCCTTAGTAGTACTACAGCTGTCAGACTACAATCAATATCCAAAATGTTTTGGGGGTTTTTAATATTCTGCTGATTTTAAAGAGTTTTCATGATTTTGATTGCTATTACAAGCTCTTAATGGGATAAGGTATGACATGGGCATGAGCTAAAACACAAATAATTACCCATGAACCTGAAGGGTTCCTGTCTACCAAATAAAACATCTTGTGGTGTCTTACAGAATAAAATGCAAGGATTTATAGTGCAGACTATAACTTGTGTCATAAGTAGGAATGCAAACAAATACCTTTGTGACAGTAAGTTTTCATATCATCCCAATGCCACAGCCCTTTCTTTTATTCCAGGTTCAGCAGGCCTCACTGGAATAACCTTCTCTGCAGATGGTTTTCATTTTCAGGGTTAACAGGTAGTCTGATAGGTTGGGGTTCTCTGTGCTCTCCCAATCATCCTAGCATGATTAACACAGCTCTCACGGAAAAAAAAAAAAATATATATATATACATGTCTGTATAAAAAGATATGCTTTCTTTTAAAAAGCTAATCCAAGAATGAGTAATATTCCATATGTTCTATTCAAATAAGTTCTGTTTGATATGTTGACAATAATAAATTTAAGGAAGGCGTATTAGCATCCATACAGATTCCTTTCTCCCAGATTAAAGGAAGAGATTGCATACTGGCAGGTTTCTTTGTGGTTTTATTGTACAGAAAAAGGTTCCTTGATTATGACAATGGAAGTATAAAAGAAGATGAAAGAAGGCCTCTTAAGAGCGTTTTTTCTAGTTGTCCTCACAGTGCAGTGCACCAGCACCCCTAGCCATACCCATGACCTTCATTTTGGCAAGTGAGGAAGATCACTCCATGCTATTGGATATAACAGAGGCACATAACAAAAGGATATAACAAAAGGCACAAGAAGATGTGGACGCAGGCTAATTATCACTGTATTTAATAAACCATTTAAACCTGGATAGATTTAAAACTGGTTTCTGATCAGTACCTAAATCAGTGACTTTAGTGCTGTATTATACAGTGATTACAGCAGAGCCTACCCAGGTATGGATGTCCTAAATCCGTGGCACCTAACCTCTGTGCACCTGCACAACACCAGTGCACAGCCAGTGGGCTCAAGCTCCCACAATTTCCTCTTCCTGTTGGCTTTGATTTTAAGATTTTCTGTAGCTACAAACAGATTTAAGCAATTTCTCAGTCAAGATGTTTTCTATGTACTGTGACTGAGTGGGATGATGGAGTTGTGTAAAATTCCCTCAGAGTAGCACTGTGACAGGCCATATCAAAACTAATGTGTTCAGACTCAATGATTGATGTCTACCTTACATTTGGGTTTTGCCCATTAAAAAATAAACACTTAGAGTGCAGCACAAGTAGGTTTTGCCCTGATTATTTATATGAGTAAGGCTGCTACAAATTCCAAGTGTTTTTTGAAATACTTTGTGAAGTTTAATAGTTACCTGGCATAGAAACTAGAAATAATTTTTGGTGATGAAACATTTTCTGATTGAAGATATTATCAAAGTGAGGTTTTCTGGGCAACAGTAGAAGTAACTAAAGCAGTGATAAAACTTAAATAATCATAGAACCATAGAATTACAGAATGCTTTGGGTTGGAAGTGACCATAAAGATCATATAGTTCCACTACCCCTACCATGAGCAGGGACACTCTCCATTAGCCCGGGTTGCCTCAAGGCCCATCCATTGAACACTACCAGGGAGGGGGCAGCCACAGCTTCTCTGGGCAAGCAGTGCCAGAGCCTTGCCACCCTCACAGGGAAAAAATTCTTCCTAATACCTAATCTAAATCTACCCTTCTTCAGTTTACAGCCATTACCCCTTGTGCTATTACTCCATGCCCTTGTAAACAGCCCCTCTCCAGCTTTCTTGTAGGCCCCCTTCACGTACTGGAAGGCCACAGTCAGGTCTTGCTGGAGCAAGCCCAAGCCCAACTCTCTCAGCCTGTTTTCATAGGTGAGGTGCTCCAGCCTTCTGATCATCATCGTGGCTCTTCTCTGGACTCACTTTGACAGCTCAGTGTCCTTCCTATACTGGGAACCTCAGAGCTGGGTGCAGTACTCACAAGAGCAGAGTAGAAGAACAGAATCCATTCCCTTGACCATACTTCTTTTGATGCAGCCCAGGATATGGTTGGCTTTCTGGGCTGCAAGCACACACTGCCAGGTCATGTTGAGCTTGGACACCAGCCCCCTTATCCTAAGGGCTGCTCTCAAGCCATTCTCTGCCCAGACTGTAGTTGTGCTTGGGATTGCCCCGACCCATGTGCAGGACTTTGCACTTGGCCTTGAAGAATGTCAGGAGGTTCGCACAGGCCTGCCTCTTAAGCGTATCAAGGCCCCTCTGAATGGCATCCTTTCCCTCCAATGTGGTGACCACACCTCACATCTAAGTGCCATCAGCAAACTTACTGAGGGTTCACTCAATCCCACTGTCTGTGATAAAGATGTTAAAAAGCCTGTTCTTAATGCCAAGGATGTTAGTAATGCCTGTTTAGAAAAACACTGAGGAAGAAAAAAAAAATTAGAAAGCATTAGGATTCCTTTGTCTGGGTTTATCTTTGTAATTTGACTATACAGTTATAGGAGCAAGAGTACATGGTACTTGAAAAGTAAATATTTTTTTAACTTCTTTTTCTTTGCAAGGGTGAAGTATCCCCAGTCCTGAGACTGTCTGTCTCGTAAATCAAAACCTAAGTGGTCGAATTTGGTCTATGGATATTGTCTAAAAAAGCCCTTCCTGTTTTCTGTATAAACTTGTCGAAACACAGTATGTTATTGGGAAACCTGCTCTATACATCCAGGGGAGATTACTTGGGAAACGAGCAGGGTTCATTTGCAGTATTTATTTTTCTGGAAGGTGAGAGGTAAAGCTGATATGATGGAAATGACTGGCTCCCTCATCCTGAAACCTTAGACCTGTTTGTGCTAATTCACTGATGTATGTGCCTAAACACATTAATAAGGCTAAAATAGACAGGGGCACCTAATGATGCATGCTGGGCTGGGGATAATGGACTAGCAGAAGGGTTTATTGAGGATCTGTTCCACTGGGAACAGAGCCTTTATATCCTAATTAAAGCCCTGTAAACCTCCATTTAGTACTGGAAATCCAGTATCAGGTTTACTGAGCTGATTTTAATTAAAGCTGATGTTAGCCTCAACTTAATGTGGGTTTCTGACCAAAATAATATTTTTTAAACAATGCTTGTGTGTGTATATATAGGCATATACCTCTACATGTGTGTGTTGGAGTGCACTTGTGAATGTGTGTGTATTGGTGTATTTAAATCTTCTGTAATTAAGAACAGATCATCCCTGTGTTTAAACTAGTAATTGTCTGTCTTTGAAGGGAATACTGACAAGTTATTTTTGCTTCTGTTATCACCTGTCATGTTAAATCTAGTGCCAGGTGAGAGCACTGTGACCCTTACACCGGGGGAGCTGGAAGGGACGTTTGTGCTTCCCTGCTCTATAAATAACTGTCTTTGTGTAACCACTGCAGAACCAGATGTCATGTTGTAGAGGGATGAAGCGCTACTCCTACATATAAATAGGACTGTAATATCCCAACAAAGGAAAAAGAGATTTAAAAAATATTTTTTTAATGTTTTATTTTAGAAACCTCATATATCAACATGGATTTTTAAAAAAAGAGTGTGCTGTAACATCTGAGGAAAGATACATACGTTGTATTTTCTGGTCAGGTGGAAAGGGATATTCTTAAGTAGAAAATATATTAAATATATTTCTGTATTTAAACTTTGTGTGTGTGAGAGAGATACCAATGTGAAACTGGGAAAAAAAGGGGGCGATATAAAATACTGGAATGCTAAAACAGAAGGGTTAGACAGCAATTGTCCATATACTCTAATTTTCCTCCTTTCATCTTAGGCATAGCCATTTCACTTTCATTATTGTGACATTTTTTCCCCTACAGAATCTGGCTTGTTTATTAATATTTGATAGTTGGTCTAGCTGTCTAGGCTGCTTTGTAAAGATTATTCTTTCTCCTTTCAGTAAAGCTCTAACTTAATTTTTACCACATGCCCTCCAACCCTGCACTGGATGCAGAATTTTTTGTATCCTGCAGGATGTTTGACAGAATTTATCGAGTATTTTAACTGTTTCACAAATACTTTTTTTTTTCCCCATTAAGTCCTTAGAGGATGAGATGGTGTTATTTATATTTTATAACTAGGCAACTGAAACTCAGGTCACTGCTGTGCTGAGTTACTGTAGCTAGTTCTGGTTGAGCTAGGTAGTCTACCCGAACCTGCATAATGAGATGATCTGCATTGTGCTTCCCAAATTAGCCCGAGTGAAGCACTGTGGTTGTGCTATATTAAGACAGGGTATCTCTGACTTGCAAAGCATTTTGCTGTTTAGACATATCCTCAGAGGTTATCTAAAATGGCAGTGTAGCTACCCAACTTTAAAAATTCTGGGGTTTAAAGTACTTGGCAATATGATAGCTGTGTGTTGGGTGACATCCATCCAACTTCAGTCTCAATTACAACTCTTTCAGCAGAAAATCAACACTGAACCCCAGGACAATCAGACCAAATAGTTCAGTTAGAAAACAGCCAAAACACACGTGCCCCTTGGGATAAATTTGGCTTAAACACTATATCCCAACGAAGTGCTGTGCAGCTAAAATTGATTACTGCCGTGTCTCCTGCAGCATGCATCCTGGGCACACAGAGCCTACTGTCCTGGGGACGGACAGGTGTCTCCTCACACAGGTTCCCAAAAAGCAGGGAGCTCTGTGATGGGTTTTCCACATCTACCTAGTAAGAAATACTGAGAAGGCGTATTTCTTACTGAACAGGGAACATCCTGTTCCCTTCAGCTGCATTAGCACCTTACTCTGGATACAAGAGCTGGTCTCTGTCCCCAGGGCATCTGTAGCACTGAGGTTCCTGTCCAGCCTCTGTCCTTCACGTATCTGAGGAGAAACTGGTTCTTTCGAAGCACATCCATGGCAAAAAGGGTGATGTTTGGCCTAACAGAGTGTTAGCTTTCATGGGGAAACATGAGCTCCCTTCCTGCAAGAAGTGTACCTGCAAAGTAGATAATAAACCCAATTAACAGCTCAAAGGCAGTGCTGCTAGTTACTCACTTCTTGCTGTTTATTAATGGTTGTGCAAACAGCTAGCTGAAACCACCTATAATTTCTTCTAAGGGTAAGCTTCCTTGCAGTGTTGGGGTGGAGTTGAGGTGCTGGTGATGAGAGACAGCTGCAGCAGGGAGGAGAGCTGGGCTGTTGATTATCACTTCTTAGCTGGAGACTATTGCACATCACTTTAGATTTTCACTCCACTCGATGTCATGCCAGTGTAAAGGGAACCAACAGCTAATTTGGTTTCCTTTGCCCTCTGGAGAGGGATGTTCTCACTGCCCGCTCCAGCTGGCCCGCTAGCTGCAGGTGAACAGCATGGGAGAAGCTCACCAAGCCCTGGGCATAGGCTTGGGCCAAATGAGCAGTGGGAACATGCCTTTAGTCTTTCATGCAATAAGAAAATAGCTCATGTGACGGCTACGAGGTGCTGACCCATAGCTCTCATCTTCCTGGGGAATTCAGGAGTCGCTGATCAATGACTTTAGCTGCCCCTGGGCACACAGGACCAGTATGCCAAGGCAAGGAGAGAATTCAGGTCTCAAGAAGCGTTCATCTTCTATAATCAAGAGGAAGACTTTACTTGCAATTACTTTCCTTACTCACACAAAACTTCCTAACCGTGTAAAAACTCAAGGAAGTGGTCCTGCAGGTAACAGTTTCCAAGCTCAGCATGTTGAATTTGGGAAAGAAAAATGCTTTCTGCACAATGCACTGGCTCTAGATCCTGCTGGGGTTAAGTTCTGTAACTACATTTACCTGTGCTCAGCTCCACCAGCTTACAGCCAGTAGACATTTGCATGGTCTGGTTCACATTTCTGGCTGAAATTTCTGGCATTGCCAATTAGTAAGCTCCAGGAGTCTCAGACAGCTGTGGGCCTTTTTCAAATACCAGAAACAGTGAAGAGTATAGGTAGGAAGGGACCTCTAGAGGTCTTCTGGGCCTATACCTTTCTTAAAGCAGGATATGGTCAATGAAGAACCTTCTTACTAGTCCCCAGAAAACACTTTTTTTCTTGCACAGTATTTAAATGGTGCTCTTCAGATCTGTAATTCAACAAAAGATTTATCAGGTGGGAACTGTAAAAGTCACTTCTCTGGTCAAGTGTTATCTTCTTTAGCAAGTTTTGATACCTCTTTGTAAGACTGTGGGAGTGTGGATTTTAAGATGCTGAAGGTGTTAGTGACCAGAATTTTGCATGGGGAAAACAATTGTTCTCTCTGCCCAGATTTCCTCTCCGAAAGAGCTGTCTTAGCTGGCTCAGTTGTTTTATCTGCAACTTTGCCCCTCCTCACCTTGCAAATGATGGGAAGGGAAAAGCTGAGTTGAGGAAATGATTGTTATTTTGGAGTTACAGGGAGTCAAGTACAGCATGACATAACAGAGCCGTTGTACAACCTGAATGGTAGCTTCTTCACTTGCTCTGTCCCTGTTCCAAAATGTGAAAAATCGTGGTTCAATTTGAGATGCAGTCAGTCTCCAGTAAAGTTATTAGGAATTGAAAGGGGCTGAAGCCTCTCTTTGTTGATATGGGATCATTTCTGAAATGCTTCAGGAAAAAATAAAATCTGGCACCCTGTTTTTCAGATGAGACCAACAGCATTAGGAAGCTTCTCCCTCCTTGTCGTGGGAGTAGCAGGTTTGGCTGTGACTGAAGAATCACCTCCCCTCGTCTTGTCTTCCTCTATATGACTTTGCTGTGGGAGGTCTGACGTGCCGAGGTTGAGGACAGCAAGTTGTCCATGCAGAAGTTTTGTCCATTTTTGCCTTTTCTAGTCCTACCAGTGACAATTCAGCAGTGAGCCTGGGCTGGGCACCAGAGTGACACATTGGCACATTTGGTACATGGAATCGGAATCAGAATCAGGAGAGGTCTGCTCTGGTTTACTGCAATCTGCATTGTGCCTGTAAAAACAGTGGCTGGGAATGCGTTTTCACATGACACCAGTGCATACAGACTCTTTGACAGGAGCCTGAAGGGCATAGGGCAGTATGCAATGCTTGTGCTCTGAAACTTGGTTTTGCATTTGTCTTAAAAGCACAGAGGAAGAGACTGTAACAGCCTGGACCACATTACAAATGGATACATCTTGGGTAGCTTTATGAACTACACTGAAGAAACTGGTTATATATTGTGAAGGAAACTAGAAACTGGGCTGATAGCTTTTCCTTCAGTGCTGCTTTATTTGAAGGGCCTGGAAAAACAGGGTTGGTTTTTTTTTAATATGGGATGCTCACCTAGCTGCTATATCCAAGATCAAAGCTTGCTTACTGCCCTAGATCAGCATGACAGGAGTACAGTATTTGTCATGATTATCAGATTATACATGAAGTTTATACTATGTAATAGTTATGTTTTGCTTGTAGATTTCAAACGTTATAGCACAGTTATGTCTGGGTTTATATTGTAGGGCTCCAGCAGATGGCAGAGGAGACAGGCTTTGAGTAGGTGAAGTTTTCAGGTACTCTGTTAAATTAGTACAAGAAAGTAAGTTTTATTTGAGTTTCAGCTAACTTGCCAGTTTCACTGAAGTGGAACCAGAGTGTAGGGTTTATGTGGGCTCACACGCCCTTCATGGTTGTTGGGCTTTAGTTTGTGAAAATAAACCTGCTCTAATAGAAGCTGCCCATTTGGGATCTGAAAAGATTACAAAGGTCTTTTTCTCCTGTAAATTCAGTCATTGAATTTAGAATCGGTGCCTGAGGGGAAAGCAACCTATGGGGCCAGTCCTGCTCTTAGACTAAAAAATACTTCATAAAAGAGGTAAGAACATAAAGGGTTCTCATGTTTGTAGGTAGGAGCCAAAGCCTGTCTCTGTTCTCGTTTACATCACAATAAACCCCAAATAACAAACCTTACTTACGTTTTCCATACATATTATTAAGAGAGTCGGTTTTGATCAAGGTCACCTTTGTGATCCCATGGAACACTCAATAAAGAAGCTGTACTAGGTAAGTAAGGAAATGCCATGTAAACTAGTAAGCCATACACAGCCATAGGTAAAGTGTAGCAGAGCATGCTGAAACAGCTGTATTTTTCCTCTTCCTAAATGGTTTTGCAGTATGCTCTATTCTCACCTGAACAAGGACTACAATACTCTCAGCTGTAGGAAGGACATCATAAGCATAGGTGTGAGCACAAAGGTTGTGAACAGTGGTCTAAGTTCATTGAAACTTAACATGAGGAGACATGGACAAGAGGAGCACGCAGAGGGAAAGGGGCAATACTGCAACAATTACTTTCTTAATATTTTTTGGAAGGGACAGGAACACTTTTTGCTGCGATAAGAGGACCCATATTAGGAGATGCTGATATGGGAATTTACAGCGTCAGTGTATCCCCTGATGGACCTCCCCTTTCTCTTTGAGCTTCCTCCAAACCAAGTATAAATGGTTCTGGACCTCCTGTGATCCCTTTTGCAAAGCAGCATTTGTGGCTGAAGCAGCGATTCTCGGGTAAGCAGCCCCTGCCCAGTGAAATTACTTCATGCATAGCTTTACAGCAGCGCGAGTATGTTTGTCCTTGAGAGATGCTGTGCTACTTTGAGGTGCCAGAGCAACCCTTGTCCATCAAATTCTTTCAGGGACTATGAACAGCCATAGCTAAATAGGAAGCTCTGTAGCAGAGAACAAAATTGCACTCACTCAAGAGCAGAAATTAATTGTTTTATGTTACTGTTAGGGTCTCTGTAAATAATTTTAAATGAAAAAAACAGGCACTACATTTTTCTGGTGCATGCTGCGCAGAGAGGCAGAGGTTGCTAATACTAATCCTACCTTAACAGTAGAGAATTCCTGAGGATATCCATATGAAGAGATAAATATAGTGAAAAAACATTTGCATAAGAGAATAATGTAGTCAAAAGAACAACAGCTACCACCTCCTACACAATGTAACATCTCAGATTTTAAGCAATTTCAAGTATTTTTTTTCTCTGTTAACTCTGGCCATACAAGCAAGGACAAATGCTAAGTTAGTAGATTTTTTTCAGGTCATGTAGTTCTTTTACCAGATACTTTATAGTTCATACTCAGTGAAACCACTCATGAAGCACTTTGTTGCAAGTTCTTGATGAGCAATTGCTATCCAGCCGCTGTGGGATGCCAGGCATTTGTCAGGATTTGTTGGACAGTAGGCATTGTGTCAGCTGCACCTGCAGTGCTCTAAATATCCAACTGTCTTCTGTATCTTTCTGCTGTGTGTAATCTTTATTCATGTTTCAGTCTGAGCAATCCAGTAATTTGTCTCGTAAATGAAATTAAATGTCAGTTGTGGCTAGATAATTTCACCATTGCCATATTTAACTTAGGTTTTTCACAATGTCTTAGGACCAACGGAAGCCTATGAAAGTTTTAACTTTCATGTGTTTTTTGCTGCTGTGTGGCAGTATTGACTGAGACTGAGAGAATCACTTGGTAGTTACATCTCTCTTACCTCTGACTACATAGATCCTGAATCCATTGTTTCTCAGTCCCTCACAGAATTGTCAATACTGAACAATGACAAAAACTCCTGAATTCTACACAACAGTTTTGCACGTTATAGAAGAGCTTAATAATACATGAGTAGTGAAATACTTCCAGTGTTGATGAGTGTGCCTCTTAAAGAGAAATTTGTAGCTGCAGCAAAACTAACAAGGCATTTTTTTGTAAAACAATAATCATGTCAGAGCCAGCAGATAACATACTTAAGTCTAATCAGCTTTCACTAATCACGGAAGGTAAAATTAGTTATTAGTGTTGACTCACAACTTTCTTTAAGTAGCAGTCTAAATCCAATTACTGTAAGTTACTTTACTTTCCACTTAATACTTTATTGTTGTCCACAAAGGTTTTGGTGAACCAGAGGCTATTTATACCTGAGTTAATGATGTGCTGTATTTTTCTTCAGTTTATTTGTATGATTGATGTGATCAGATACTAATTGAGATACTGATTTTGCTGCTGAAAAGCTCATGACTCATTAGAGCGAAGCCTGGTATCTTGATTATTCAGATATATAATTTGAAGCTGGTTTCAGATTTGTGTAAACTGGCATGACTTCATAACCTTCCAAATTTAGTAAAACTCACATCGGTGTTTGTACAAAAAGTGGGCTAAGAGTAAAATAATTTATTCTCAAAGTGTTTTTTATTAAAACATAAATGAGTTTAATTTAAAAAATGTTGTTAATTTAAAAAAAATTAAGATGCCACAGTCTAAGAGAGTATGTCAGCTTCTCTACCTGTTGGCTTAACTAATAGTATGACCATGGATTCTTTAGAATAGTAGAGCTGAAATCACTGTGAACGGAATTAGACCAATGCTGAAGGCTTCCAAAAATTCTGTCCTAAAAATACACATTCTGTATTATGAGTTCATTCATGTGGTGAGGTCATACATTTGAACTTGAACTCACCACTTGATGCCTTGAGCTTGATGCCTTTAACTCTTGAACTGAGAGCATCTGAGGACCCAACTCACTGATGATAAACAGCTGCTGTTCACTACAGAGCCTCCAGGATGGGTGGCTTCCTCTGGTGTGGAGAAGCCAAGATCAAAGAACAATGGTCTGCACCCAGCAGAAAAAGACCATGCTCCTGACACCATCCAAAATGGATGTGGGAATCCAGACAGGACTCCAACAAATTGATGTGGTTGTGCAGGTCACAGGCTGGAGGGAATGCCACAGTCTCTCATTGGTAGCAGGGGGTAGGTATGAATACAGCTGTATGTGGTGTGAGGAGGTAGATGAGCTGCTCAGCCAAGTGGCACAACTGCAAGATGAGGTTGAGAGGCTGAAAGATGAAATAGAAAGGCTTAGGAGCATTAGGGAGGCTGAAATGGAGATAGACTGGTGGAGCCACACTCTGCCATCCATGCAGCGGAAATGGGAGCACACACCAAATAGCACCCAGGATCAAGGGGCCCCTATATCCTGCCCTTGTCAGGTGGAAGAAAGAAGCCTAAATGAAAGAGGTGAGTAGAGGCAAGTTCATGGCAGTAGCAGAAGGTGAGCATGCTCCTTGCCTGCCTTGCCTTCCCAAGTGTCTCTCAGAAATAGGAATGAAGCCTACTGGAAGAAAGCCGGTCTGATAATGTGGAGGATGATAGGCAAACTATACCAGAGGTCTTACTAGTCAGATAGGCCTTCCAGCCGTGTGGCAACCTCTGCAGGAAGGTTGCACCATGGAGTTCGTGGAGCAGCACGAAAGCTTGAGCTTGGGTTATGCTATCCCTGCCAGTATCTGGCGGTCAGCTGCAGTGATGAGGGCAGCTTTGCTATCTTGGGAGCCACAGTGTGTGTGTTTGACTCCAAGTGGCATCCAAAGCCTGTAGTAATCCCAGCGAGTGCAGTCCAAATAGATGTGTCTGCTGCCAGGTCTATGTTGGGGATAGAGAGCAGCGCCAGGCCTTTTAGCCATGGAGCAAAGTCAAGATCTCTGAGGTGTAACAGAGCCAGGGCCTTGCGTAACTCTGCTCCTGAAATGGTCGGACACAGTGAACAGGTCCAGTTCTGACACTGAGGGGGAAAGTTGAGGCCAAGGGGCATGACCTTGGTACTGAGGTTTTCAGTCTTCTCCTAACTTTCATCTCAGCTATGTCTCTTTAAATAACTTTGTATGGATTTGTAGTTCTGTCAGCAAGTGCATAATTTATCTTTAGATGTTGCAATGCTGTAAGTAAATCAAACAATATTCCAGATCTTAGGATGCCGATAGTAAATATTTGCTCTGCAAAATTGTGAGGAAAAAAATGTGAATTCTTGAAGAAATAATTTTCTCTTCCCCAAATGGAACTGTGTATACAAATTTTTACAATTTTTAAAAACTTCAAAGGTATTTAGTTTAAATTTGTTGGGATTTATTTTGTGGGTTGTTTGGGTTTTTTTTTTCCAGATTGCAGTTTCCACTTTGAAAACTATGGGTTCCAGCATTTCTGCAAATGAGGGTCAATATAGCCTGTGAGTTGTGGGAGCAAATTCCATACATCAGTTCAGAAAAACACCAAGCTGTTTTTTCTCTCCAGTTTCTTATGCAGTTGTATGTCAGTCAGGTGAGATAGCATGCGTAGTTCATAAATCATGCTTCCATCCTACAGAAGGAAGGTGATTATCCATATGAGAATTTTTGCACTGAAGTGCTATGGCTCTGTTTTTAAGTCAGTATGAGTTAAGCCTAACACTACTGTACGTAGCCTGAGTTTAAACCCCTGAGAGATTGTTCAGTTTGAGTTGAGATTGTTCTGCTTTAGCTGATGGCTGTGCCTGCTCTAGAAATAGTTGTGCTGGTTGAAGGCCTTATTATCCCTGCCAGTAGCTTGTTACTTTCCATCTGGGGCTTATTATTTTCAAAACTTTTCCAGAATAAGGGACTGTGCAGCTTCTCCACTGAAGGCAAAAGCATCTAAGACATTCTAATAGGTTGTCTGACTCTTCGAGTGAGGAGTTCTGCAGGCAGTGGCCTCCAGCTGCTGCAATGGGAAAGCAAATACATTAAGCCAGCAGGGCTAGGTCTGGAGCAGGTAGTCTGTTCATGGCTTGAATTTTTACCCGTGTGTTTAGATTAACCAAAATAGGCACTTAAATAAACCTGTCTGTGCTTGGCCTACCATTGTAAATTGCTTACTAAGTAAATGAAGAAAGATAAACCTCATGAACATTTAAGTGTCAATCTAAGGTGTAGCTCTTGCACAGAGAGGTGTTCGAGTGATCTTCTTATTCATGTGGGGCTCCACAAAAGATAGAGAATCCCTCTGTGAGAACAAAGGGCCATTCATATACAGCTGGGCTTGGTCTCAGAAAGTTGACTTCTCCAAAGAAGGGTGGGGGTTTTTTTCCCTTTTGGGAAAAAAAAATTCAGCTACAGCAGGCTGTCCAGAAGTGTGTCCAGTAAGGTTTTGAACATCTCTATGGATGGACACTCCATGAGCTCTCTGGCCATACTGTCACAATGTTTGGCAACCCTCACAGTAAATAAAGGTATTTTTTTCTTACTTCTAGGCAGAATTGCTCGTATTTCACTTTGTGCTCGTTGCCTTTCCCTTTCACTGGGCACCACTGAGAAGAATCTCCTTCCTTTTACTGTAAGGTTTTTATAGACATTCATAAGATCCCTCTAAGCCTTCTTTTTCTTGGGGCTGAACATTCACAGCTCTCTCAGCCTCTCCTCATCTGACGGATGCTCCACTGTGTGACCCGAACTCTGCTTGTAGATTGCCAGCAGTGGCTTTTAATCAGCTGTGAGGTAATTAAGCAGGCCAATACGGTTTTGCTTAAACTCTCCTTAGAGGACAAAGATGTGCTATTTAATAATATTTAATTTAGTCACAATAATTCTCAATCTTTGAAGAGCAGAAAACAAAGTTTCTGTGCTAATATTTCTGTCAAGTTTTGTCTTTTTTGGTTGTTTATTTGTTTGGTTTGTTTTTGTTGGTGGTTTGTAGGTGGTTTTTTTCAGTTTATTATTTCATCTAGCTTTATCTGTTGGTAAAAATCTGCACTACATGGCAGGAAATTGTGCTTGTTTTTCTAGTCTTCTGCCTTCATTCCTGGAAAAGTATGAGAGTATCTTACGTTGCTCAGCTCTGACTTCATAGTCCAGTTAAGGAAATGCATGAGAGCAGTGAGGTTGTATTGCCAACCCAGAATAAAAGTCATGAGTCAGTCCTCAAAAAACAATAAGCTCAGAAGCTATTTACTGAGTAATTATATATTGTTTAAGTATCTTTAGGAGAGTTCTATGTTTGCCTTCTGTTTGTTTCTCTTTCAGTCTGAAGATTCATGTCACATTCTCAAGCTTTCATTTGAGGTTGTGGAAACCCCCTCCCTGGCAGTGTTCAAGGCCAGGTTGGATGGGGCTTTGGGCAACCTGGGCTAGTGGAGAGTGTCCCTGCCCATGGCAGGGGGACTGGACCTTAGATGGTTTTTGAGGTCCCTTCCAACACAAACCTGTGATTCTGTGAACCCTGTGGGCTAAAAATACTTACATGTAAAAGAAATTTTATAAGCATTTTTTAATTTATAAATATTTATCTATACATATTTTTGTGCATAAGTGAAAGTAATTTTTTAACTGAAGTTCAATTGAGATATTTAGAGAAAAACAGAGCTAGTATAGAAAGGATCTGTGATAAACTTGTATGACACATTAAGTGCTGCATGATGGGTACAATCCCATCAGCCAAAAGACAATATCCAGATGTAATTATTTTGCTTGGAGATTATTTGTCATGGGACATTCTGTGGAAATTATCTTTGTCTCCACTGTGGATTCAGTGCACCAAGTACAATTTTGTGGTCTTCAGTCTGAGAATAGTTTTGTTTACTTCCATGTTTCTTATATTGGATTACTTACAGGTATATATGAGGCATAATTCATCCCTTCCAACTCTCTAATACAACTTTGTGCAGAATAGAAAGAAATGGTTTCTCTGTCATAATCTACACTCATATCTCCCTGTCTCACCTTGGAATATGAGAAAGTATGCAAATACTTTACAACAACAAAAAGCAGGGGAAGAAGGTAATTATTACTGCCCTGTAGAAATCCAACAAGTTCCTAAATTGCATTTGAGGGATTACAAAGGGGGGTTGTTTGTTTGATTTGTTTTTGTCCTGACTTTAGCATTTTCCCTGTAATTATTTTGCAGCAGGTGTGAGCATCTTTGCTACCAGGCAACTACTTTGCTGGCTAAAATGTAAATATATGCACCATTGTCCCTGTGGAGCCCTAAGCATAGGCCTTTAATGGCATCACAGTTAATTATTAGTATAATATATGGGGACATATTTTTCCTTCAGCTGGCTGGGTATGCTATTAAATGAATGGGGATGGCTTGCTAGGCAAAACTTGTTAACTATTAGCTTACTGTGTCTTTAGCACAGCTTGTCTGAAAGAGACAAGCTATCGCAAGCACTTAATTTCAATTACATTAGATGTATTATATTCATGAAGTTTTAAATCTGTTGAAGATTTACAAATAGGTTGAACAATATCAAATCTAGCTTAATTTCAGAAGAACGAAACTATGTATTATGTACTCTAAGTGATGCTGCTCTGGCAGGGGCTTAGATTAGATGGTCTTTCAAGGTCCCTTCCAACCCCTAACATTCTGTGGTTCTGTGATATTCCTTTCTTTTTTCTTGTTATACAATATATTCAAGAGTTTGCAGTTTTTATCACACTGTAAATATTAGGTTATCAGTCCAGATGCTTTTCTGTTTGTTTTTTGTTCAGCAGTGTCTTTGTTCCTGCTCTGTACCCTGACTGAGAGTGCCTGCGCAGTCTTGTTCTGTGCATTAGCCGGGCACTTCCATGGGTTTTGCAGTGATTGTGCATTCAGCCTTAAGGCTCATATGCTATGGGGTTTTCTTTTCTTGGCTCTACCAGATTTTTCTGCATGTAGACCTGTCCAGAGTCCACTGCCTACCCAGGAAGAAGGAAATGCAGCAAGTGGGAGTGGGCAGTCTCTGTTGGAGTAAGTTATCTAATTGAGAGGAGCTACAAAGAGTCACTGGGATGAAGAGAGACTGAGCAGATCTGACATGGGCTGTGTTGTGTCTGTGTCTCTGCTTTCTTTGGCGGTTCTGAGGCACTGAAGCAGGCACCCAAAAATAAGTCTTGAGAGGAAGGTAACATTTCTGTTTATTTTTGGTTAAATGCAAAACCAGTAAACATCTGTTTCAACAAGATTCTTTTAACAGATGTAAAGTGGCCTTGTCTGAAGGTCCTTAAATACCTAATTCACTTACCTGAGTGATGGCACCCATCTAACAGACAATACTTTCCAGAATGGTGTTGGAAAGTGTCCTGCTACAGTGCCATACACAGCTTCCTTACTATGCCAAGGTGGTACACCACCATGAAGAACTAGGTATCCTGTCTCAGGACTGGCTGTAAACAGATGTCTGGGGTGGACTTATATGATATTTCTCTTCAGTAATCTCACAACCTCCAGTTGTTTTCACCTCAGGGGACTTGTTTTGGCATCCATGACATTCTTTTCCAGGGAGTTCCATGGGTCTATTATCTAGTTTGTGAAGAACTAAGTTGCTTTGTTTCATGTAACTTTCCATGAGTTTCTCACATTTACCTCTTGTACTCAAAGACAATGAACAATTAGTCCCATCTCTGTATTATGAATTTGCAGACCTTTATCATATCCTTCCTAGGATATGATATCCTTTTTATCCAGACTGAAGAGCTCAAACTAACTTGGTAGTTCCTCATCTGTAAGTCATTTCATATCTTGCTGCCCTCCTCTGAACTTTTCCCGATTCTACTTTAGAATTCTATAGCCTTACTGAAATGAGGGGGCCCAATCTGTACCAGGTATCAAAGCAAGCTATGGATTTATTCAGTGGTGTGATGATGCTTTCAATTTTGTTCCCCGTTCCTTTCCTACTACCATTTTCAGTTCTTTGATAGCCTTTTCCTGACTTCTTCTGAGTACTCAGCAAATTTTTTCTTGCAGAACTCTTTACCAATCTAAGATTTCACTCCTGAGTGGTTGTGGTTGTAAAATGTCATTTTATATGTGAAGCTGGGTTTGCTGTACGCAATGCACATTGCCTTCCCTTTACCTTTCTTATATTCATTTGCCATTTTATTGCCCATTCAGTTTTCTCTTGTGCAATCCTGCATGGTTAGTTCTTGTCTTTACTATTGCAGGTTGTACCATTTCACCTTAGCCCTGTTTCCGAGTGAGCCAGTGCTCACTATGTGTGTGCAGTATTCATTTAGCCTGACTGAAATGGCCTTGTCTTCTCTGGGTGCTTTATCACAGTGTGAACATTAACTGAGCCTAGAGAGTCACTCTGACAGTCCTTTTTCACATTATGTGTTTGAGAGCAGAAGTATAAGACAATTTGCCAGCTGATCCTTATACTTCTTAGAGTTACTGTGTGCCTGTATTTAATTTTCTCCTCTCTCTGATTTTCATCTGGGCACAGCTTCAGCTTTTTGAAGGATGTTGTCTTGTTCTCAAGCTCTCCTTACGAGGTGATGTTCATCAGTGCTGTGTTTTCAGTCAGGTGTTTTTCCACCTAGCCTTTGTGCACCCTCTGAGGATTTAGCTCTTTTTAGTGTCCTGTTTCTGTTTCAGCTGTTCCCATTCTTTTGCCTGAAATACAACTTTGAAAGTAAACAAAGAAAGAGAGAGAGAAAAAAGAAATCTCCCTTGTTGCCTTTGGCAGCAGTTTGGGTGGATCAGGGCCAGACAGGACCTGGCTGTTCAAGTCAGACAATTACTTTTTGTAGTTACATCCACTTCTGTGAAGTTACGGTGTATCGGACTTTATGCTTCTGTGTTTGCAAAAGCCCCAGATTTTTATATTTAAGAGTTCATAATATCCTTATGTGGTGTTCTTCAACAAGAGATTTCCCTGCGATGAAACAGTTCATATATGCAAGCTCCAGTGGGATGTTTTTGTGAGAAGCAAATTCTTAGATTACTTAAATGAAAGGTGAGGTGGTTTTTTGTAACGTCAGTTAAAACGGTGCAACACCAGCTCCTATCGGACATTTTCAACTATGCTGCTCGTTACACAGGTCTGAGAAAATACAGGATGCTTTCAAGAAATGGTAGAAATAGAACATTTGATTCATATTACTATTACAGATAGGGGAAGGCATGAAAGTCAACAGATTGCAGCTGATAAAAACATTGATTTATGTGTTCAGTAAACACTGAAGTTACTTGGAAAACGTAAAACCAGAAAATAACCAGGTCAGGAGAATAAAATGTTTTTATTGTCTCTGGTCAATAGTAAACATGCCATAGACAGTGAAATGGACGGGTCAAGTGACAAGCAATCTGTGCATCTACTGCTTGGCTTTACGGATCCTTTTCTGATACCTGGTTGCATAATACCGAAAGCTTTTTGTAAAATTAGGGACTGTGTTGTAAAAATCTGATGAAGATCTAGTGCTGCAGTTTGGCAGGTGCTGTAGGTCTTCTTGTCTCCTTTTCCCAGCTTCAGGGATCCACCTGGTACTGAACTCGTGATCCTAAGGGTTGGTCACTGGCTGTAGGTATCTTCCTTGGCTTCTGCTGCACAATGTGCCTTCAAGTCTCTATCCAGCCGTGCAGCCAGCCTTTAATTCAAGGGTGTAGGGTTTTTTACCTGAGCAGGTGTTTCAGTGTGACACTAGATGCATGGTCAACTTGGTCACTTGATAACGGAGCGCTGTGCTCTCCCTACGAGGGCCAGCCTGGCATTCCAGCTTCTGCATGCTAGCACCGTTACACAGATGGACTGCGAGCAATTAAGAGGTGTGATATCTTCCCATGTTTTTCCCTCTAAAAGCAAAATCAGACTGTTCTTGCATTGCTGTCAAGAAAAAAATGTAGAATGAAATGACTTAACAGCTTGTAGAGCAATATAGTTACAATTACAAAAACAATGTGAAGGCGTGTTATACCAAATAGAAACAGAAATAAAAATCTGTTAGGTCAGAAAACTACAATATACTCATTAGACTAATTTTGGATTGCATAATAACCGATTATAACTGGGATATAAAGATTGAAGTTGTTAAGTTCAGTACTGATTCTCTGCCAAATAATAAGAACTATTTTCTGAGTCACTGATGTAGATGTCGAAGTTTCTCTATTGGCTTGAGGCAATACTGCAGAAAATTACCAATATCATTTTAAGAAAACAATATATATTTGGGAATATGTTTGTTTCATGTAACAAAGGAGCATTATGCCTCATGTTTGCATTGTACTTTCTTCTAGCGAAGGCGGCACTTAGACCTGACACAAACAGCTGCTCCTACCCAGGTGCCTACTTTCCTCACAGAGTCCTCTGTGGGATCTTGACATGTCATTGCATGGTAAACCAAGGTTTCCAGTTTATTGTGATAATAAGTTACCAAGCCACAACACTTAATTTAGCCCAATGAAACTGGGTTTTAGTGCTTTTGATAAGATTTTGAAACAGCAGTAGACAATACGCCTTTTTTTTAATTTATAACTGAACTGTTTATGGTGGCAGATTTTTATTGAAACAGTAATTCTGCTAACAATTGCACTGTCAACTCTTATCTCCAGGTGGGAAAACAAAAACATTTGTATTGAACACATATTTCATTGTTAAGTGATATGGGAAATATAATTTGTAGCCTTTCAAAGGAAGTAAATAACTTTTTTCCCTTTCAGTTTAATGATTTTTTCCCTCCTTCTAATCAATCCATTTTTGCCTTTGAGACCAATTTTATTCCATTTTTGGAGCTTATCAATTGTAGGTGACAGCAGGCAATTTCCTATGGATTGGACAGATGCAAAATAAAGCCTTTATCCTTCAAGTCATATTGCAGGAGAGGTGCAGACACACTGAAGAATTTGCACCTTTGAGTTGGTAAAGCTCTCGTACTTGATGTTTGATTCTTCACTCACTCTTGTCTGTACCCCTTCTAAGCTGGAACACAAACCTCTCCACCTTCTTCCACAGCAGTGAACACCACGAGTTCAGATACCTTCCTGACTCTAGTACCAGATAGCTAATACCTAATAGTTAGCATGAAAGTTCAGATCTTTTAATAGCTGAGAGCCAGATTCTTTGGAGAATATATTTCATATAACGTATGAAATATGTATTCTGATGAGTAAGCATCGATTTTTCACATTCTCATACTCGGTCTATATGGTCATTGCACCGACTTTTGGGCACTTGTCTCTATTGGCTATGACAGTGGTTATCCTAAATGGCTCACTAAAGTAAAATAAATAGGGAAGGGTCTGCTGATCTGTTCACTGAACCTTATGCCATGGGACAGACATAAATATTTCACTTGGCTGTATTTTCTGTGTGCTCTTTTGGATGGGGTACAGGAGTGGACTCCATAGCTGGTTCGACCAGTGACAGAAAATCCCATTGGCTCTGAAAGGAAAAAAAAAAACCCCTCAGCCGATATGTTTTACTTGTTTGAGAAGTGTGGTAGACATCTGCAGGTTTCACAGTACCTCTTGGAAGTCAGATATTCTGAGCTTTGGACACGGCATGTTCAGAATCTTGTTAGGAAGTCTGTAATAAATTTTTTTAAGGTTTTAATGCAATGTAATATGAAGAAAACAAGCTCTCAAAATAAGAGATGATAAAACATGTAGTATGCATCTTATATGGTAGAATTTGTCTGTCATAATTACTCCATTGATCTGATATGCTTTCAAAAGAAATATATTTCATCCAACCACATATCTTTGCCACGTGTTTCCCAAGTTAAACAGAAATAAAATTGTGCCCCAGATAGCTGTAGATGAGCCAACTTGCACAAAAATGGATATTGTTAATGATTCAAATGTAGAATGCCATACCAGTCTTCCTTGATTCATGCCATTTTTCTTATAAATTGTTATAATAATTTTATTATATTGACCACACCGACTAATTTACAATGGGATTAGTGACTGAGCTGCGTAGAAAGTTTGCTTTTGAAGTGGAAAGACAACAGAAAAGAATGTGAAGTGTGACTCAATAAATTGTGTAGTAGCAGGAATTAGGAACTGTCTGGTTAGCTTTATGGTTTTGACTTTCTTATATTTTAATTATTTTTTTTCCCCCCACACACTTTTGTGCTCTGGGGTAATTTAGAAATAGCTAATGATCTCATTGAGCCTGTCAGGTGGTATACTGAAGTAAATAGGGTCATTTAAGGCTTATCTTTAATATGCAATGTCATTATTTTTTCTGTGGGTGAAATGGCTCACAAACCTGCAGGGCTTAATATAATTTCAAGCAGGTTTAGTCCTGTCAGCCACTAGCTTAGATTTTGAATTGAACCTTAAAAATTAAAGAGCATGTTAGTCTTTAGAAAAACATTCCCTGAGTAGTATTTATACACAGATTGCATTAATTCTGCCACTTTCTACTCTGTTTTCCTGAAGTACCTATTTCAAATCTATCCCTATTTCTCTTTCATTTTTTCCCTATTTTACTATAGTCTTTTGATTTGCCATTCTGCAGCCAAAATCTGTGTGTTGCTGAGAATCCTTGATCACATTTCCTGTACCTCTTGGAAGGTGCTCAGTATTTCCCAAGGTTAGGCTCCACGTTAAAATCATCACAGATGAGATTTGTTTCTAATTTTAGATGTGACACCATCTTTTGTGACATAATGTGATTGTGAGGAAGGGGTTTGGACAACAGTCATATCTTCAGTTGTGTGCTTAATATAAAAGCAACAAAGATGAGGAAATCTCCTGGAGGTGATTTTGCTGGACTACAGTCTTCTCATTCTTGTATAAATAAGAAAATCGCAAGCAGTCCAAGAATTTTTCAACTAACCCATCAGGATTTTCTTGAATTAAAGATAGAGTTTAAAGTTGACATAGTATTTATTAATATTTATCAAATATGGAAAACAATGAAACACCTGGTTTGATGCAGTGTTTACTGCTGACGCTCTTCTCAGCAACTCTAACAGCGTATTTATAAGAGGTCTCAGAGCTGAAGGCAATAATATGTTGGAGGTGTGACCTAACCTAGTTCGTTGCATACCTCCAGCATTAGCTCACAAGGGTTATTTTAAGCTCTTCTTTTAATATAACCTAGTAATTTCTTTGCTATTTTTTGCTTAAGTGGTACAAGGCACCTGTAAACATCAGGGCTGAATGTCTTGGTGGAATGACAGACCTCACTCATTTTTGTTATTATTACTTCTTGAAAGTTTGTTTTATTGTGAAAACAGACTGAGTCACTCAGATGAGAGTTATTTGTTGGATTTTTTTAAAATTTGCTTGCTGCTGTCATCGGGCTTTTTTTAGTAGCTTTCTACAGTTTGGCATGGTGCTTGATGACATTTATCAATATTCAGCTAATAAAAGAGGATTAGATGTTATTCTTGAAGTCACTTGGATAATGAATTTTGTGAGGTCTATTCAATATATTCCTAAAGTAAAAAAAATATAAAGCACCCTCACCCATGAGAATGTCCTTATATAAGGATTTAGTAGACCCTTACCAGAGTCAGCATCCAAGACTGTCAAGGCAGGACACACATGACTGAAATGTATGTGGTCTGCACAGATTGGTGTGGGCTGAAAGGAAGG
>VZTU01017429.1:181654-197843 GCA_013400835.1 Zapornia atra | reverse complement strand
GATTAGAGGGCTGGAGCACCTGCCCTGCAAAGGGAGGCTGAGGGAGCTGGGCTTGTTCAGCCTGGAGAAGAGAAGGCTGCGGGGGGACCTCATTGCAGCCTTCCAGTACCTGAAGGGAGCTTATAAGCAGGAGGGGATTCAACTTTTTAAAAGAGCAGATAATGGCAGGACAAGGGGGAATGGATTAAAACTAAAGGAAGGAAGGTTTAGATTAGATATTAGGGGGAAGTTTTTTACAGAAAGAGTGGTGAGGTGCTGGAACAGGCTGCCCAGAGAAGTAGTGGATGCCCCGTCCCTGGCAATGTTCAAGGCCAGGTTGGATGGGGCCCTGGGCAACCTTATGTAGATCCAGGCCTGGAGGCTGGTGGCCCTGCCTGTGGCAGGGGGGTTGGAGCTCTATGATCCTTGGGGTCCCTTCCAACCCAGACCATTCTATGATTCTATGATCTGAAGTCACGTAATGACGCTCTACTTTCCAAGAGAACAAGGATTCAATCCTCTTTCAGATGGGACAGGATATTATCGTATCTTGTCTCCAACATGAGAATCTGGAAACTGTATTAATTGTAAGAGCGGGCAAAATTCGTTGTCTTCAAGTCTGTGTATGTCTGTGTATCACTTTTCTGTTGTGCAGACAATAAAAATAAATGTAAAGCTTATCAGATGGGGTGGCCAAATGATATGGATTGTTTATCAGCCTCTCCCGTGACGCCAGCAGACTGGGGAATGTCACTTTGCCCTCTCAGTGCACGAACGGCACGCTCCGATTGCTGCATCCTCTAGGACAGGAAAACTGCATGCTGGTGGGGGAGTTTTGCACATCCTCATGGAAAGATGTGGAGGAAGCAGTCTGTTACCTAGTCTGAGTCTTAAGGTAACCTAAATTTAGTCTGAAATTTTATAAAAAACTAAAGGCATCAGCCGAAGCCTTGTAGAAGGTATTTAACCCAGTATTCCTTTTGCTGCATTGTTGGAGAATGCAGAGTTCATACTATATATAAACTAATAGAAGGATACTGCTTTCCTTTTCAAAGGAGACCTTAATTGTTTATTTAAGTAATGCATTTAGAGCCATACTGTCATGAGTACAAATTGTTAGAAGCTTGAGGTTTTTAAAAAATCTTCATTTATGAAGTTCTAAGACATTTTTTTTCCCCTTAGTATTCAAAATACATCTACTGTTGACTTTGTGCATATCTTTAAATGATGTCGGCTAGTTTGGGTAGTCAGTTATGTTGATTATACCTACTGGCTTGGCTGTACAGATTTTCTGTGATTTACCAATCTCTTCAAGGAGTAGGTCCTCTTGAGTCCCTGTCATGTCACTGGTGAGTAGAGTTTTGGGGTAGTATAGCACTTCCAAGAGTTCTTTGAACTCTTGTCACTGTGCTTGTGGCTTGATGAGGCAGAGGACTGGCTGATGATAAAAACACATTGCTTTTCTTGTTTGTGCTTTTTGAGCTGCATGGGAAAACTGGTGTGATTTTCTTTAGAATGAATGAATAAATACACGTAAATCCTTGCCATGCTGGAGAAGGACAGGAGAGGAGCAGGAGCACATAGGGAACTCTTTAGCATGGTGTTACCAGTGGAACCCCTGTGCCCCATCCAAGCAAACATCATTCTACTGATGGGAAGTTCAGCAGTGCTGAGACTGCTGCAGTAGCTGGTTTGGTTTAAGTGTTCCATAAATGTGCTGTTTAGTACAGATGGTCTTATTTAGGGCATGTCCTAAGTAAGAACATTTGTGCTGGAGAAAAGGCTGCCCTCTGATTCATACAATGCCACTTGAGAAGTGGCAGAGGGAGTTAACCATCATCATTCAGTCCAGCCCTCCATAGCTGCTGGTCCCTGTATCGAGGATATCTAGCCACTGTGGGTCTACTGACCATCTCTATACCTTTTTTTCTCTCCTCTCACTGCAAGAGTACACACAAACCCCTGTAACATCCCATGACAAGGTTATGGCATGTGGATCAGAAGATGAAGGTACCACAAAACAGCTGACTGCCCGAAAAAGAGCATGAGAAATGAAAGCAGTTACCAAACATGTTGGTTGCTGGTGTCTGCAGTGCTAAATAACTTGGCAAAAAAATCAGATGGGAGCCACAGCACTAGAAAAGACTGACTGATGAAATATTTCTGTTGGCAACCATCCTAGTGTATTTCTAGCCTGAAATTCTTGTTGGTAGGTATGCCTTGGAGATTTCCCCTTGCAAATATCGTTAGTTGCTCAACTCCTCAACTCATTCATTTTCTGCTGAGTCCCAGAATAGCATACTGCATCTCTGAATCACTGGAGGCTTTCTGCTGCCTCTGAAAGGTCCCTAAATGAACAAAAGTGAATGTAATGATTTAGGTCCCAACTCAATAAAATACTCAATCATCACATGTTTTAAGCTAGATACTGGCTTATGTACCTTTCAGCTTTCATTTTTTTTGTTTACATTGATGTATGTGCACTTCAGTATTTCCACTGTGGTGTGTGACACCAGTAGCTGAAAGTGTGTTATTTATCTGTTTGTTTTTGCACACGCACACACCACTTATACATGTAAAGGCTCTAAGAGAAATACACTTTGTATGCCTTCAAGTACTCATTGCAAGAGAATACTGGGATCGCATAGCTTACAGTGGCATTTTCTTTGAAGTTGTCTAAATACAATCAGCTCTGCTGTGTTAACTTCATGTAAATTGGTCCTTAAATGCAAGGCTGTCACATTTGTGTGTAGTCTGAAAATGGAGAAGAAAGTTTGTTGAGAATGCTAACCAGATTAATATTGTAAAGCATGAGGAGGCTATTTTTAGAAGCGTTCTTCCTGGAAATTACAAAGAAAAAAATACAGCTTGACCAAACTTAAGCCTGTTTCATCACACTGGTAATTTACTTCTGTGGGTTTTTTTCAGCCTTATTATTATGGTACATCTATTTTTGGCTGTTCCCAAATTTTCTGAACCCCTTTATTAGATAATACAAAACCAGACTCATAGCTTTAGCTATCTTCTGTTTTCTTCTGAGACAGATAAACCATGGGTGAACTACATCTGCACTTTTTAGCTGCCCAAGCTTCCTGTATCCACTTTATTTCTGTAATTCAGGCAGAAGTAAGGAGAGGAGATGTAAAGTACAACCAAGGTTTACAGTAATTTAAGTTGTGATTTATTTATTTATTCCTGTGGATATTACCCACAGGTGATGACGTGTTATCTCAAACAGTCTAGCTTTTGCTGGTGGTTACTTTTAGACATTGCTTAGGCTGTGTACAGCATTATTTTGCTGAAAACACACTCAATTTTTCATAGACTAATGATAAGTCTTTAATTGCATTGATTGCTGATTTAAAATTGAAAAAAAAATACATATATTGCAAATCTCAGGGAAATGTTCAGTTTATTTCCTTGGCAATTGTTTTAACAAGCAGGGGAACGGGCTCGAAATGAAGCACTATCATAACAGCCACAGGCCAGTCCATCCATGAGCAGTGACTGATGAGAGACCTGACTTGGGGTGGTTTAGAATTTCTGATTTGTTGACTGAAAGGTTTTGGTTTTCCTCCCTCTATCACCTATCCTTCTGTTCTGTTCTCTCTCATCTACCAATCGACAGAATATGAGATGCGTAGATGATTGCCATAGAGCTATGCTATTTTTAGAACAGGCCCTGAGCTCAAGTTTGATCCTCCATTTTGACCGCTCAGAAGCTTAAGCTCATCTAAAATAGTCTGTCATCTCTGCTTGTGGCATAGAGATTCCAACATTCTGACTTATTTTTCATTTATTAATTCATTTTGGAGTGCCCTTTCCCAGCAGCCTTTTGGATTGAAGTGAATGTAAGAGCTTTCCCCTCTCAGACTCTGCAAGATATAAATAGACCTGATTACAGTTGATTAGAATGGGAATGTTGTCTGAACATGGATTCAGTGTATGTTCTTTCTGGTTCCCCTAGCTTTCAGTGTACATTACCCATCCTGTCCTGTGCAGTTTTTTAGGCATTGTGTAGCAGTTTGATGCTCAGAACAGTTTGGTAGTTCTTTTGTGAACAGTTCTCCTTCCCAAAAACCTGTGGGGCTTGGGACCAGTCTTGCCCCTTTGTCCTAAAGAGCTTAAGCGCTGTCCTCTTGCTCCCAAGAAGAGCCTGAGATGAGGCAGATGAAGGATGGGTGGAGGCAGCAGCTGCCTACATCTGCCTACTGAGGTGTGACTGCTGTGCACCTGCTGTACCCTCCCTCTCCATTTCTTTCATCCCTTTGATGGCACAGACTGCCTAGCAAATTAAAGATTGCATGATTTGGCTAAATGAGCTTGAAGTATGGATAAATGCCACCTTGGGGCTTAGGAATACCAGTTGGGTACCCATATTTACAGAAGTCGAGTTTTGGCACAAATAAGAGAGTGAAACATTTACACAGGGTCATAATATATTGTAAAGATATTTTCCATTGCAGTAAGTAGCTTGCATTAAGATTTTCAAGGCAGATTACTCAGCTGGAGGTAGAGGTTATATTTAGTTGAAATGTGTTGTAATTTTCCTTTCAGAATTAGGAAACCTTGCTTTCAGTTGTATTTTGATTTATTTCTTCTTTTGCAGCCTATAAATTTGTTGCTTCCACAAGGAAAATGAAGATCATATTGCTCCTCAGGAGAAATCCTGGTTCTACTTAAGTCAGGCAGAACAATTACAGTTCATCCACTAAAGTCACAGTTTCATCCTTTCAACATTGCCTTAAAACCACTGGCGCAGTACGAACGGCTCCTGAGCTGGTGTATCAATAGCATTTTATTCCTTATCAGAGTTCAAGACAAGGAAGAAAGTTAGATGAGAATTGGATCTACGTTCACTGTAACAGTTGGAAAAAACCAGAGGGAGATCAGGACTGAACCTCACTGCTTTCCTGGTCCAGCTAACCAGGGTTTCGTGTGGTTTCATAACAACATTATTGACCGGCATGAGATGTGACCTTTTCATGGCACAGTAGCGGTCAATTTGTTTCTGCTCTGAGAGGCATGTTTGTGCATGTAACGCTGGTTCTCCATGTGCTTGAATGCTCCCTGGGGAGGGGTGGAGGGGCTGGGAGAAGAAGGAGATCACAGCCGCAGAGACTGGTGTGTGCCCACAGCCCAGCACCTGTCCTGGCATCTCAGGTCCTTTCCTGGACCCGCACATTAAAGAGGGCCCTTTTTTTGTGCTTCGTGTTAAGTATTTTTTCTTGCCTAGACTTCCAATGGCTTGTAGGGGCTGTTCTCTAGCTATATTAATTGTTTGATATTAAGAAAATCTCCCCCTTGCTTAAAAATTTAGCTGAGAAATTGTCTCCCCAATTGTCATAGGTAGCTTTATATGTTATGTAAAAGCCACTTAGTCCATGATTCCAAGCCTGGATTTAGAAAGACCCTACTTTTGAGATCTAATTATTTGACTTAAAAGGGCAGCTTTGAATAGGAAAAAAGCCCAAACACTTTGGGTTTGGGTTTTGTTGGGGTTTTTTTAAAGGCTTTTCAAGATGTTTGCAGTGAGCTCCATTGTGGTACTCTTGTAAAAGTTGCCATATCTCACAGGAAAACAAACATCTTTGGGCTTTTTTTTTCTTTTTTTTAAAGGAACATATCTCTGCTGTTCACAAGAGGGTGATTTAAAATAAGAAAACTATTCCTGATATAGGAAAAATTATTGTATTTAATTCTTATTATTCCTGTCAGTTAAGCAGTAATTCTTACTAGTTCTTAGAAGCTTCAGAGGTACCCCCATGATCACCAACTCTGACCTGTATGACTTGGGAGTCCTGCAACAAAACTTGCCTTATGCGTGCTCTATATAAGTGGAGATGTGGCTGCTTTTTATTTAAAGCTTATTTATAAGTTGCTGTAGTGGACAAAACATTTTTAAAATGTGTCCCCACTTCTCACTCGAGTTTTTTCTAGTTGATAGAATTTTCTTAAAGCCTTGTTTCTTAAAATATAGAACATTTTACTACACTGCTGGATGTCTTGTGCTGTGTATATGCAGACAGTGCCAAGCCACCCCAAACTTCTTCAGTAAACTTAGTATCTCAGGTATTTGAGTTTCCAATTTCCAATGCTTTTCCAAACATTTTTTTTTTTCTTTTCTTGTGGAATGTCTATCCATTCTCAGTTTTACAGCATTCTTTTTCAGGTGTCTATATTGGAACAAGTTACAGTATCTCACGAATATTCTCTTTGGTATATGCATGTCACCTCCTACTGTTACTCAATATAACCTTGTTTATATATCCAAGGGTTTTATTAGCCTTTTTGGTCCCACTGTAATCCTAGGAGCTCGTATTTAGTTGGCTGTCTTCTGCTGTGATCCTAAATCCTTTGCATAGCCATTGGTTTTCACAATGCAGTTCTCCAGACAGCAAGCATGGTCTACATTTCTTGGCTTAAATCCAAAAAAGCACTTAAACCCAGGCATATATTACAAACTAGAGATGATGTTCTTCTTGGTTCTCCAGCCATAAGGACTTAGTAGACTGTCATCCTAGAACTCGCGGTGTCCAAGTTAGTTGATCTGACCTGCCAGACTAGCCGGCATCGAGAAATCCTGTGCAAAACGCTACATGGAGGTAGAGATTATCTGCTCAGTGTATGTGCAACAAGCTCACAATGCCTGGAGCCTGCTGAATGTATTGTAAGATGCCATAGGTCGTGTGCTCTGGGGTTGCTTTGTGTCCATCCCGCTGTGTCTGGCACAGCTAGGCTTGGCAGATGCAGTTGCACATATGTACTGAGTGTCCATCTGAGAAATCTGGACATCAACATGGAAGAGCCAGTAAATCTGATATTACTTATATCTCTGGTTGCCTCATTAATGGCATAAAAGAGGCAAAGTGCTTTGCTGGTCTGAGGAGTTTATTTGTCAATAGCTGACGTTGCTCTTGGCAATGTGGCATGTGTTTGTATGCAATTTACCTCAGCCTTGCCACAAAATAGGGAGATTTTAGTTCCAACCTGATGAATAACTGTGTCAGCAGAATAATTGAATTTCGTATGCATTTCATAAGCTAAATATTATTTATTTATTTGATAGCTCTCTGTGTTTTTTGTTTAATTATTTGAGCTTTGTGATTCAGGAAAGTACCCTTGAATTTATGAAGCCCTTAAGCTCATGCTTAACTTTAGCCTTGTGCTTACAACCTAGCTTGTGTGTTAAGGTGTTGACTTGAATCTAGGACCTAATTTCTAGTAGGCTAATTTATGTGAATGGAAAAGAATATTTTAAGAGTAGAGAGAAGTGATAAGTCATCAACCAGTGCCAAAACCCCTGAGCTAATTTGCATGAGAAAGGTGTGAGGCTCCCTGTATTGTTATATGTGAGCTGGTAGAGATCCATGCACTTATCTAGCACAGCATTCCTTATCCTCAAAACTTTGTATTATTCTCCCATTGTTTGTCACAAAATACCCTAAAGCTACAGATATGCCTTTCTTTGTCCCAGAAAATTCCTTTGAAGCTTATATTAAGCTTAAACACATTTAGAATCATGGTTTTCTCCTCACTTGAAAAATGCCCATCACGTAGTTTCATGGCACCGCAAAGAAGCAGTGAGATGTATTCCTACGGAGGCAAAGCCAGAGGCTTGCTACGCAAAGAACTAATCAGAGACATTCCCACACTTCATCTTTCCAACCAGAGCATGTGGATTCAGTGCTCCATTTTTACCTCACACCAGGGGGTTGGAATATGGTTCCTTAGTTCCAGGGGGGATCAGACCCGGGACCGCTTGAGCATCTCCCCGGATTTCTTCCTGCTCCCAAACCATCTGCCATTCTGTGGTAATAATCTTCTGCTGTTCGTTAACATTGTTAATCCTCCATCATAAGCTGTAGTAATTTATGCTGGATGTTTGGGTTTCACATGGCACTAATGGTGTCTAATGAACTGTGGCTACAGAAACATCTGTTCTATACAATGGTTAATTTTTTTTCTTATTTTATTCCTGGTGACAAGATACACAAAAAATAGTTACGAGCTCTTTAGGCTGCAGAGATTAGAACTCAAAACTTGAGTACCAAAATAGGCCAGATTTAATATTACCCATACAACCTTAATTTAGCTCCCACTTGTTTATGCATTGTTGCATATTAATGCATGTTATCACTTGATGCTTTTTCACAGAGTACTTTCCAAATGAAAAAGGGGATGAAAGAAGGTTGAATGGGACACCTGTGAGACTGCGGCATCCTAATTTAAGCATGCAACTAGAAGCTAGAGAACTTGTTCTTATTTAATTTTGTATGCAATATTTATATGATACAATTGAGCAATATGGCAGAAGAATCTATGCAGGAATTCATTTACAAGTAAGAAAACTGCAAAAGTTGAGAGTAAGCTATTAATATTAATGAAGGCTATGCTCCAGAATAACGTGAGTGAGAAATGGGATATGCTAAAAACAAACAGTAATATACTGTTTGTACTTAACAAGGAAAGTAAGAAGAGAAAAGTGCTACTTAATTATAATGTTGCAGAGTTAATAATGCAGTAGAAATCTTAGCTCTTTCTAATTTGAGTGCTTAATTTCTCAGCCTTAATGTTGCAGTAATGTGGTTTCCAAATTTAATTTCCTTATATTTATTTGTTTTTTAGCAACTCAGAAGGCAAATAAGAGAAACACGTTGTGAAACCCCTGTAATGAGATCTTAGTGCTACTAACACGCCTCACATTTTCTATAAAGTTGCAGATTGCGTTTAGAGTCACCTCAGCAGCGCTAAATCATTTCAACAGTTTACTCTTACCTCCAGTATCATTAAAGCTCTCCAAGTTTAGGGAATGCATTTGAAAAAGCAGAACAAAAAAACCCTCATGTTCCTGTATGAAAATGTCACCCTATAACATGCACAGCTTCAAAAATAAAAACCAGATTTTCTTCAGGCATGAACCCTTTATCCTTCCCCTGTGGGACTCTAAAGGAGCTATTTAAACTCATGTGATCGTGCAGTTAAAGGCTGGGCTGACTCAGCAAAGTGTTTAACTGTGTGCTTAAATTCTATTGCGATCAATAGAATTTGAGCATGTGCTTAAATATTATGTTGAAAAGGGGTAGATTTATGCATGTGTTTTAAAACTAAGTATGTCTCAAAGTATGCCCGTAGTATGTCGAAGCAAGTCGGAAGAATTCGGATTGTAAAATCCCTACCTTTGGGGTGACTGACTTAACTAGTGAAATATTTTAATGTAATTTTTATATGTAATCTAAAATACAAAGCACAGTGCTGTAGTTCTTATGGTCTGTGAATTAGCTAACATGGGATAGTTTCTGTGTCTGTCAGTTTCAAATGCGTACGCCAAAACTAAGTATCCTTGCAGCTAGATATCTGATTGTATGTTTTCTACTCTGGGAAATAGTTCGCTTTTATTTAGTTGCTGGAGTATTTGAAGGCAATCAGAGCTGTGAATTCTAACTTTAAAATGCAGCTGCGTATGTAAGGAGTTATAAACACATATGGGTACCTAATGCCAGGATCCCACACTCCAGCATTTTCCATGTTCTGACCTGTTTTTAACTTATTCCTCCAGTGTTTCCCTGTAATATGAGACTTGATTATTTTGAGGCACTGAATCACTAACCAGGGTCATGTTCTGGTTGGCTCAAGGTTATACACAATCCCACTTTTTTACTTACGTCTGTCTATAAAAAGCTTTTTCTGTGTTACACAAATTTCTTTCTGTTGGTGATCCCCCCTTGCACTCGTACTAAAGGTCTCCTGCCCTGCACTGTCCAAGTGCCACATATTTCCCACAAAACATTTGGATTAAGTGTTTGTGATACCAAACTGTCAGTTGCCAGTAGTATGATGGTGTATTTGATGTTCATCCCCTGCCTTGCAGTGTAACACTCTACCTGTGACTGTCCTGCTGCCACTTGTGTCTCTGCCCCATTGCTGACCTGGGTTTTTGCTGTCTGTGGAGCTGTGCCTCTTCCCTGGGAGCTGTGCTCCTGGCAAAAATGGGGGGAAACAAGAGAGAAGGCAAAGAAATGAAGGTGTTGAGCAGCAATAGATTCTCACTTGAGGGAAAACACACCATCACACCCACTGGTGAAGGTTAGGGTAGATCTGTCTCTAGGGGGAAAAGGGATCTTTGCACAGGAGTTAGCAGGTTCACTGAAGGAGCTTTAAACTAGATTTGAAGGGGGAAGGGGATAAACCTGGGTTTGCTAGAGTTAATCCTGGGGACAACACGCCATTTTTTGAGGGGTGGTGTGCTAGTGTGGTTCTTCAATCTGCCATCTCAGTGGAGGTGGCAGATGGAGAACCATGTGACAGTAAAGATACAAGGATTATTGATGGGTCATAAACCATGGAAGCACCTGAGGACGGTCACGTAGGAATTAGGGCTTTTCCCCCAAAACACAGTGGCAGGATCAATAGCTCAATTTAAGTACATCTACACCAATGCACAAAACATGAGCAACAAAGGAGGAACTGGAAGCCATTGTACAGCAGGAAAACTGATTTAGTTGCCTTCACAGGAACATGATGGGATGACTCATAGAATCATAGAATCATAGGGGTTGGAAGGGACCTCAAGAGATCATCGGGTCCAACCCCCCTGCCAAAGCAGGCTCCCTAGGACATATCACTCAGATAGGCGTCCAGACGAGACTTGAATATCTCCAGAGAAGGAGACTCCACCACCTCCCTGGGCAGCCTGTCCCAGGGCTCTGTCACCCTCACTGGGAAAAAGTTCTTCCGCATGTTGGTGCGGAACTTCCTGTGCTCCAACTTGCAGCCGTTGCCCCTTGTCCTGTCCCCACAGACCACCAAAAAGGGGCTGGCTGATTCCCCCTGCATCCCCTGCTTAAGATAATTATAGACTTTAATTAGGTCCCCCCTAAGTCTTCTCTTCTCAAGGCTGAAGAGTCCCAACTTACTCAGTCTATCCTCATAGGGGAGATGCTCCAGGCCCCTAATCATCTTCGTAGCCCTTCTTTGGACTCTCTCCAGGAGATCCCTGTCCTTTTTAAACCAAGGAGCCCAGAACTGGACACAATACTCCAGGTGGGGCCTGACCAGGGCAGAGTAGAGGGGGAGGATCACCTCCTTTGACCTGCTGGCTACACTCCTCCGGATGCACCCCAGGATCCCATTGGCTCTCCTAGCCACCATGGCACACTGCTGGCTCATGGCCAACCTGTCATCTACCAGGACCCCCAGGTCCTTCTCCACTGAGCTCTTCTCCAGCAGGTCATCCCCCAGCCTGTACTGATACAAATGGTTGTTCCTTCCCAGGTGCAAGACTTTACACTTGCTTTTGTTGAACTTCAACCGGTTTCTAACTGCCCAGCTTTCCAGCCTGTTCAGGTCTTGCTGGATGGCAGCGCAGTGTTCCTGCGTGTCAGCCACTCCTCCCAGTTTTGTATCATCGGCGTACTTGCTGAGGGTGGATGCTATTCCCTCATCAAGGTCGTCAATGAAGATATTAAACAGGACTGGACCCAACACCGAGCCCTGGGGAACACCGCTAGTCACAGGCCTCCAGTCAGATTCTGCTCCTCGAATCACAACCCTCTTGGCTCGTTCCGACAGCCAATTCTCAACCCACCTCACTGTCCACTCATCTATCCCATGCTTTCTCAGCTTTTCTATCAGGATGTCATGGGAGACAGTATCAAAGGCCCTGCTGAAGTCAAGGTAGGTGACATCCACTGCTCTCCCTCCATCTACCCAGCCTGTTATGAGATCGTAGAAGGCTATGAGATTGGTCAAGCACGACTCGCACAACTGGAATGCTGCAATTCCCTCTTCGGAGGGGATGGGCAAAGAGGAAGAGGCAGCGGGTAGCCCTTTATGTGAGGGAGTGTTTTGATTGTCTTGATGATGGTGAACACAGAATCATAGAATGGTTTAGGTTGTAAGGGACCTTAGAGATCGTCTATTCCCAACCCCTCTGCTATGGGAAAGGACACTTCCCACTAGCCCAGGTTGTTATAGACCACCCAAGCAGGATGAAGAGGCAGATGAAATACTCTATAAGGAACTGGGAGAAGTCTCACAATAGCTACCCCTTGTTCTCATGGGGGACTTGAACTTAACAGAAGTCTGTTGAAAATACAGTGTAGTGGAGAAGAAACAGTCCAGGAGGTTCCTGGAGTGTGTGGAAGAGAACTTCCTGACACAGCTGGTGAGGGAGGCAAATAGGGAAAGTGCCCAGCTGGACCTTTTGTTTGCAAACAGATAAAGAAGACCTTTGGGTGATGGAGGCTGTCTTGGATGTAGGCATCACAAAATGCCAGAGTTTCAGTTCTTGGAGAAGTACGGATAAGGTCAGCTCAGCTGCTATCTTGCGCTTCTGGAGAGCAGACTTTGGCTTGTTGACAGAGTCCCTTGGAAGCAGTCCTGAAAGGCAAAGGAGTGTCCAGGAAGGCTGGACATTCCTCAAGAAAGAACTCTTAAAGGTTCAGGAGCAGGCCATCCTATGTGCCAAAAGACCAGCCCACAGGAAGGAAGATTAGCCTGGCTGAAAGAACTTTGGCTGGAGCTCAGGATAGAAAAGCAAGTTTATGTCCTTTGGAAGAAGGGGCAGGCAACTTGAGAGGACTACAAGGATGTCAAGAGTTTATGTAGAGAAAAAATTAGAAGGGCCACATCCCAACTAAAACTTACTCTGGCTACTGCTGTAAAACAATAAAAATGTGTCTATAAATGCATTAACAACAAAAGGAAGGCTAAGGAAAATCTCCATCCTTTATTGGATGCAGTGGGAAGCATAGTGACAAAGGATGAGGAACATGCTGAGGTACTTAATGCCTACTTTCCCTCAGTCTTTAGTAATAAGACCAGTTGTTCTCCAGGTACCAAGCCTCTTGAGATGGAAAACACGAAAGGGGAGTAGAATGAACCCCCCATAATCCAAGGGGAAATGGTTAGTGAACTGCTACACCACTTAGACACACACTAGTCTATGGGGTGGGATGGAATCCACCCAAGGATACCAAGGGAGCTGTCAGGAGCACTCACCAAGCCAGTTTCCATCACTTATCAGCAGTCCTGGCTAACTGTGGAGGTCCTGGTGGCCGGAGGTTAGCAAATGTGATCCCTGCCTACAGGAAGGGCAGGAAGGGGGATCTGGGGAGCAACAGACCTGCCAGTCTGACCTTGCTGCCAGGGAAGCTTATGGAGCAGATCATCTTGAGGACCATCATGCAGCATGTACTGGATAACCAGGATCAGGCCTGGTCAGCATGGGCTCATGAAACACGGGTCCTGCTTGACTAACCTCATCTCCTTCTATGACCAGGTGACCTACATAGTGGATGAGGGACAGGCTGTGGAGGTTGTCTATGTGGACTTCAATAAAGCCTTTGACACCTTGTTCCCACAGCGTTCTTCTGGAGAAACTGCCTGCTCACAGCTTGGATAGGCATACTCTTTCTTGGGTTTAAAAACTGCCTGGGTGGCCGGGCCTGAAAAGTTGTCGTGAGTGGAGCTAAATCCAGTTGGTGGCCGGTCACAAGTGGTGTTCCCAAGGCTGCGTACTGGGTCACATGTTTATCAGTGACCTGGATGAGGGGATCAGGTGCACCTTCAGTAAGTTTGCAGATGGGAGTGTTGATCTGCTGAAGGGTAGTAATGCTTTGCAGACACATCTGGACAGGCTGGATTGGTGGACCAAGGCCAACTGCTGAGGTTCAGCAAGGCTTAGAGTTTTGGTCTGCATATGGGTCAAAACATCTCCATGCAACACTACAGGCTTGGAGAAGAGTGTCTGGAAAGCTGGAGGTGCTGATCAACAGCCAGCTGAATATAAGCCAGCAGTGTATCCAAGTAGCCAAGAAGGCTAACAGCATCCTGGCTTGTATCAGAAATACTACTAGGTCAGTGATTGTTCCCCTGTGCTCAGCACTGGTGAGGCTACCTCTCAAGTACTGTGTTCAGTTTTGGGCCCCTCACTACGAGAAGGACATTGAGGTAATGGACTGTGTCCAAACAAGAGCAACAAAGCTGGTGAAGGGTCTAGAGCACAGGTGTTAAGAGAAGCAGCTGAGGGAACTGGGGTTGTTTAGCATGGAGAAAAGGAGGCTGAGGGGAAACCTTATTGCTCTCTACAACTCCCCGTGAGGCGACTGTAGCCAACTGGGTGTTGGTCTCTTCTCCCAAGTAACAAGGGATAAGACAAGAGGAAATGGCCCCAAGTGGCCCCAGGGGAGGTTTAAATTGGATATTGGGAAAAATTTCTGCACTGAAAATGTTGTCAATCATTGGAACAGGCTATTCAGGGAAGCAGTTCAGTCATACCCCTGGAGTTATGTAAAAGATGAGTATATTTGGTGCTGAGGGACACGGGTTAGTGGTGGACTCGGCAGTGTTAGGGTAATAGTTGAACTCAGTGATCTTGAAGGTCCTTTCCACCCTAAGTGATTTTATGATTCTGTGAACACCCTGTTGTCAGTTGCTACAGAATTCATCTGTCTAGGTCCTTACTCTGAGGAGGACCAGGTAATTTGGTACGTGGAGGAAGCAAAGATTTGAGATAATGAAGAGGAGACGTAAGCCTCACACCTCAGGTGCCTCATCAGGTATCCAAACATCACAATACTTTGTTATTGTGAGTCTTTTCTTCAGCAACATAGTTACAAGAAGTTTAAAAAAAAATAAATGTAGCAGTTGGCTGCAATCTGTCATGTGAGTTGAAGAGCATAGAGCTGATTGTCGGCCAAAAGGCCAGAACTGAGTCTTAAGCGCTGGGCAGATTCTTGTGTCCTTGGGACAAAAGTGTTGGAGACAGTTGAGAATATGGTGGATATCTAGAAATTTCTGGGATGACCTCTGCATTGGCTTCTTGATTCTGTTGAGAAATCATGTCCCAGTAGCCAACATTTCATCCCTAGAGCAGGGACGTGTAAGCAAACTCATAATTTTAGCAAGTGAGTGGTCAGGGTGCTATATCATGTTTGTAGGTAGTGACAGACTTTGGTCACCTGTGTAACAAGTGCTGTAAGGCAGAGGAGGACCCAGAGAAGTAACGTACCGTCTGTAGCAGCGACATGAAACTTAATTACATGTAGGTATATTGATCAGCAAACAAAAAAACCTTTTGAAACACGGTTATGAAAAGCAAACCTCCCATGGCATGTGTGAAACCTGCCAAGGCACAGAGGAGCACAGTGCTGCCTCCCGATATGCCGTCAGATGCTGCTCTTCTGAAAGCACATCGTCTTGCAAAGCTGAGAAAGACGCCGCACAAATTGCCTAATGCTTCTAAAAATAAGTGTGAGCTGCTCAGCCCCTCTCCAAATTTCAGCAAGTCAACCGAACAGTACATAGTCGGTAAGCGTGTCTAACATGCTGTGCCACAACTGGTGACTTACTATAAGAATTATATCAGGCGTGCTAAATACGGAAAGGCTGCTTATAACCCAACACACAGAACTCGGTCCCTCGTTAACATCTGCCCCCACGTTCCGCTCCCCCCTTCCAGCCCTGTTAGCTTCAGAAACCGCCTCTCCCGGGGCGGCTGCAGGTCCTGCAGGGAGCAGGGACCAGCCCGGCTCCCCCGCCAAAGCCAACTGCGGCGTAGCCAGAGAAACGGGCAGCAAAAATAGAACAGCAGGATGGCTGCGCGTGGGCGAGGCAGAAACCACATCGCCAGCAAAACCTCACCGTGTTATTTTAGGACCGATACAGCGGCTGCGGCGTTTTGCTCGCTTTTCACTAAATGCTCCCCCAAGGGGAGGGCAAGGAGGGGAGAGGGGCGCAAGGCCCGGGCCAGGAGTGTTTCTGTCCTGCTCCCTGGCTTCTCCCTGCCGAAACGCCGAGCAGGGGGAAAGGGTTAAACACACTCGAGGCCGAGCGGCGGAGGGGAGGACGGCAGGCAGTTTGAAAGACAGAGACTGGACAGCTGTGTTTGCTGTGGTATTTTTAAACACATTAATGCAGGCTCCAATCACTCGGCCATGCTTGACCTATTTTTGGCTCAGGCCGGCCATTGTTCTATTTCTGCCGCCGCTGGGCCACGCGGGTGTCGATTCAAATGCAAATGAGTTATCGCTGCTGCTCCCGCCAACTTTGCCCAGCCGCCCGGCCGAGGGAGAGCCGGCCAGGGAGCGGAGCGGGGCGCGGGGACGGCAGCGCTGCTCCGCGCTGGGGTAATTCAGACCAAACCCTCGCGGGCTCCCAGCGCCTGGAAACGGGGCTTATTCGGTTTGATGGGTTTTTAAGAGGCTGT
>VZTU01017429.1:106363-181347 GCA_013400835.1 Zapornia atra | reverse complement strand
CTTAAACATTGCTAATTGCTGAAGCGCATTATCTTACAACCCTCGCTGGAGGAGGTAGGACCGCAGAGGGTCGTGCCCGACGCCCCTGTGCAAGTGCAGTGATGAATCTCTCGTGTAGCTGAAGTGCAGACCACTTGGAATATGCTGCAGACAATTTACGAGAGTGAATCGTGTTTTTCCTCAGATGGGGTTTCTGGACGTGAACAGCTCTTGGCTCAGCAAAGAATGCACAGTATGATCAGCTCAGGTAAGAGACAGCTCCGTACCTCAGGCTTCGGTGGCTGACCCGGAAAATACAGCCTAGCACGAAAAGACAACACCCTTCCTTTAAAGAAAGTGACTTTATTTTTGTGGGCTTTATGTAAGTTGTTGTTAAATAATTACTGTAGTATGTTAGATAACAGCTTCTGATTTTGCGGGGAGCTTGTCTCCTTTGGTCTGCTGCTTCCCAGCCAAAGAAAAATGCTCACAACTGAAATCTAGTTTGGGATTCCTTGTTTGTTTTGTTGCGTGGTTGCAAAATGGGGCTCGTGGTACAGGCTTATTCACAGAGGGAGACTTCCTCAGACAGCCCTTGTCAGAGGCTGCCGTTGGAACCCCTCGTAGGCAATTCTGGTCATAGGTCTGTTGTAAACAGGATTTGGTGTTTTTGTGAGTTTCCTTTTCTCTAGTTTGCACATAAAGGGAGTTTAATACTTATCCCTTTCTCTTCTTGTGACAGTGTTACTTTAAAATGTGTTTAACATGCATGGGTTATTTTGTTACTTTAGAAATATTTGGAAACCTGGCAGTGGTACTTATATGCACATCTTGCTGAGATGTAAATTAGATGTGGTTTTTTAATGAAGGCATTTCAAAGCTGCTCAGAAAGAACACTGGATATTTCTTCATATATTTGAAGCTTCCTGTGTATTTTCTAGTTTCTTTGCTAGCTATATTTGAGATCTGTACTGAGGATGAATTAAGTTGCAAGATTTCTTCCCATTCAGATGAAATGTCAATTTTGACAGCTAGAAAAGTGAAAATTTTAGATTACTCTTATCCATTCTGTCTTAAACTCTGTGAATTCCAGTTCTGGTTTTACTAGACTGAAACTGTCTTTTGAGGCAAAAGGTTATCTGTTTTATGTCATTTCAGTCTTAGGTTTCTGACTTTGTTTTTCATAAAGTTGGCTTTATAGAGGACCTATACGTAGAATGCAGGGTGAATTGCTGTGTACTTCAGTCTTAGTTTGCCCTTTTTCCTTTTCCCTCTTCTTTGATGAAAGTTGGCAGTGCTGCTCGATTTTTATAATGTGTGTAGACCACCACTCTCTTCACATCCTGCCTGTTTTAGTACACCTGTTGAGTCCATGTTTAGGTGTTTGTTTTTTAAATAAAACTGTTTATTTGCTTGCTTTATAGAAAAATAATTTAAAGTTTTACTTGCATTTCTTCCTTACATGCAATTTTAGAGCAGACTTTTAGTTTGAGATATGAAAATAAATTGTGAGATATGTGTCAAATGATGATATATTTCCTGTTAGAAAAGACTCAGGTATATCTTAACCCCATGCTCAGTGTTTTTCAAAATACAAAGCCCAGGCTACCTTGTAATGATTATAGACTGAAGGAGGGAACAAGAGATTGAAAAGCTGTTACGTGCAGGTTAAAAATGGGAATACCTGAGGGGAACAGAGATTTCTAGCTGGTAATGTTGAAGATTGGCAATTTTTCTATTCCTTTATAAAGCTGCTGGGTTGGGTTGGTTTTTATCAGGTTTTTATCTCTCAAAGAATTTAGTATTTTTCTAACTACGTTGATCAGCAATTACAAGTCCTTTGTCAAGGACAGAAATCAGGTGAAAAGCTTGTTTATAAACAATGAAGCCCCTGCAAAAGCAGTGGGCAAAAGCGGAAGTTTCTTTGAAAGTGTTACAGTTCTGTAAAGCCATCTACAGTGTCAACCTCTTGTTCAAGAATTATTGCTTTTAGTTGGTTTTCCTGAACAGCTCAGCAGGTGTCCAGTGTTTTTATACTGGTCACAGAGATAAGACTGACTGCTTCCCCTACCTTTGTTGTTGGTTTTTTTTTTTTTAATGCAATGTCAAGTTCAAGTTAGCTGTGCATAAGTGAAAACCTGGGGGGGGGGGTGGGGTTAGCTCACTGTGCTACCTTGTAACTGACAACTAATGTTGTTTGAGTAGTAGCAGTTCTCTCATTTGAAACACAAGAAAGGGAGGTAGTTTTCTTTAAGTTTATATTTGCTTTTCTTCGCTGGAGACAAGAATGTCCTGTAACAGTTGATTTTTATCTGATATTACATTAGGCCCATATAACATATAGAGTTTCCCCTGCAGTAGTACCAAGTAGAACAGAGGATGTTTTTAGACTTAAAAAAACCCCAAGCAATTTAGTCAAGAGCATTATCCAGGTAAAAGATGTTTAAATATGTATCCTGTAGAACACAAAATAATCCTCGCTGTTTCTGTTGGCCTTTAAAATACACAATTAGACTGCAAGTAGTTGAGATTGTACATAGGCTGCAGTTTATTTCATGTCACATGAAAATACAAAGCCTGTTGCTACTGTTGATTACCTTCAGTTCTCTCAAATTTGGGGTCTTGCAGGATCAGGTGTGGTAACTTCTCAGGTATTGTGTCACTCTAACCTGCGTATAGGGGAGAAGGAAATAGGCAAGGTATTACAGTGTGCTCTAGTGTTTGGAGTAGCTAGAATCAGTCCGTTGAAATTTGCTTATTGCAGTGCCCTTACTTTAAAGTGATCTACGTTTATGCGTACGTAACTTCTGCTCAGGTTAAAAAGTTGCACGTTTAAGAAAAGAGCAGACCCCTCATCATTTACAGCCTGCACCCTTTGATATTCTCGAAGCAAGCGCAACTTTATGCATGTAATGAATTTTTGGGCTTGCTAGTTTCCAGGTGCAATGGGCATGTGTTATGCAACTCTGATTTTAAGCTAGGCTGGAGCCATCCTCAAGGAGGACAGATTCAGTGGCCAGTGGGTATGTATGTGCAAAGCAGAACGTCTAAGAAATTTCTGTCAGTAGCAGGCATAGGAAATGCTTCTGTCATAAGAAGCAGTTCTTCTGGTATTTCCTCAATTACTGCTTTGCCTGTCTGTCTCCAACCCTGCTTGCAAATCATACTATGAATGAGATGATCTGGATAGGTACCAATCAAAAGTCTAATTATGAATGGAGCAACCTAGATCGCTACTGACTCAAGAAGCTGTGTAATTTGCAGACACCTACACCTTACTGCAGAGAGCAGTTTCGGCTATCTTGAGAAGACTGAACTAGATTCTCCCATATGGTACTGATGCTCTAAAATGAAGCAGTAAGTGCTTGTGCATCTTTATTTAAGAAAATGATGCTGATGTATTCTTGCTTGATACCATAATTATTTTAGCCTCATGATTTAGAAAATAGATCTGGAGTCTAAAGCCTCTTATTTATCTGGAATTATTATTTAACTGTGCTGTTCCTTTTATTTTACGCAAAAAGTCTTAACTTCCATGTGTGTGCAATGCCACAGTGGACCCTAGCATTCAGCTAAGCTCTTGATCTTAGCCACAATGCAAATAACAAAGTGCAAGTCCTTTAAAAAAAGCATTTGGTGCAACACAGTCCATGGCAAGGATGCTCATTAAAATGTAGTTAACAAATAACTAATGCAGACCTGCCTTACTCAAATAGATGTCAGTTGTGTGAAGGAGAAGGAGGAACCAATCAGGCCTCGGAATCTGTAGATGTGGGACTTTCAGAAGTAATGCCGAGTTCATTAACTTCCGGTGATACGATATACTGTGCTGGTTTTCCAAAGGGTAAGGTTGCTACGTTTGCTTCATGGGCCATATTTTGATGTACCTGCACTGGCCTGCCTAAATTCCACCTTGGCTTTTATAGGATAAGGCATCCTCCGCTTCCTGCCTAAAGCTGTTGTGTTGAAAAATAAAGAGTTCAGGGAGATCTTGAGCTTAAAGCCTTGGCTCCTCACCAAGCTGACAGGTGACCTGAGCAAGTTACGCAATCCTGCTTGCGTCAGCTAACCCTTCTGTGGAATACGGAAGGTGATACCTGTCAAGCTCTGGAATCTATAGAGCAAAACTATTCTAAGGGGAATATAATGATTCAGAATGATTAATTTGATTGACTTCATCTACCTACAGGCATGCAAAACACCTGCAATTTCAGAAATGTAGTAAGCGAATGTAGTCGCGGTATTTTATTCTCTGCACCAGTCAGGAAATTCAAGCTGTGTCACTTGAATATAAATGGCAGAATCAATGCCACACGCATCATGCTGTACGTGGGCTGCTGACAGGTCTTCACAAGCTATCTTCCCTCAGTAAATCCCAGTGAACAAAAGTTATCATCTCGAATGCTGTACCTGCTGCGTGGCCTCATGACCCCGTATACACATTTGCACGCGTGTGTTTGTATTGCCTTCTGAGAAAATTCTTTGGTATGTGCTTTCTGGGTTTTTTCTGGCCAAACAAAACTTTCACCGGCTCAACTCTTCCTGTGGAGAGGTTGCAGAAACCAAATTCAGTTCAAGGTTTGCTCTGATATTCATTAAAAACTTCACATATTTGCATATCTGAAGCAGGTAAGGTAAATTTCTTACAGATACAGAATGTTGCATATGTGACATCTCAGGCAATAATTCTTCAGCAAGGGTGAGAATAGATATGCTGAGCTTTTACTTTGCCATTCTCTTCAGAGAAATGAAAAAAAATTGAATGTGAAAATTCAATTCAGGGAAGTTCTGGGTAACAGCCGGAGAGGCTTTTTCAATGCTTGTCGGAAAGGCTGGATAGAAGAAAAATCTAGTGCTTAACAGTAGTAGCTGAAGTATTTGAATTAATTGTTACAGAAGAGTTAGGCCTTAGCCTTAGCAGTTAATACAACGAGAAAAGATAAGCAACACAGACCTGTAGGTCATATATAGTTAAAATCTCACTGATCTTGAGTAACGTATGCTGGACGAGACATTGGTTATGAACTCAGTTGAACAAAAATGTGCTAACATGGAGTGAAGCTGCTTTTTTTGTTACCTTACTGAGAAGACATTGAGTACAGACCTATGTTGCCAACTTCATGTATCCTCTAATGCTGTAACATTGGTTTTGGTTTTGTTTTTTTTAATTTGACTCTCCGCTTCTGGAGCCATGTGTTTATCTGGCAATCTTACTTTGTATTAGAAGATGAATTTATAAGTTGTGGCAAAAGCCTGGAGTAAGAATTTCAAAGTACAAGATTGACAATAACAAGCTACGAAAACTGGAAAGTAAAGAAAGAAGAATGCAGAACATAATTTCAAAGCCTCTTTGAGCCTCTTTCCTGAGATCATTGAACACTGCATTTAGAGGTTCACTAGTACTGGCGCTGGGTTGGTAGCTCCGTTCTCATTGATCTGTTGAGCTAAATCAACTTTTTACCTCAGCCATTTGTTATTTTAGGTGTTCAGCTTTACGTATTGGTTTGCACTGCACTCAATCACATACAGTTTCAGCTGGTTGTCCCTCCTGTAAATATATGTATAGGATCCATTTAGGTCATTAAGGTTTACCTTGGGTATAAGGAACACTTGTAGCTCTTCCTTCTACCAGAGCATTAACCAGACCTCTGCTTCTGTACTGACTGTCTGGCCCCTTCTGCACAGTCTTTGCAGAAAAAGCAGAATAGAAAGATAACCTGCAAACCTATGTGCGTATACACATTCATTTCAGGCTTTGGTACAGTCGACGGGGAAGATTTCTGGTGTCACTGCATTTGAACCTTCCCCAGCTACCGTTGTGGGTGGGGTTTTTATATGGTGGGTACAATCCAAAATATTGTAGAGAAAGCAGTTGGCAGATATTATTGTTAAACGCACGAAAATCTAAACTGCCCTGTTCTGTGGATCTCTTTAACAGGCTGACTCCTCTGGGTCAGTTATTCTTAGCCTAGTTATTTTCATCTTATGGCATTACAGGTCTAAGATTAGCCTGTTAGGCGTTATCATGCCATCTGAGTTACCTCCTAATATAACTGTACACCGGAATGATTATTTATAGACAGAGCATTCTGTCATTTTTGCTTTATTTCTGGTAGTTTAAATAAAGAAGAGCAACATTCAAGAAAAACCACAGATTCCTTCCTGCTGCCAAAACAACATGATAACTGCCTGCTGAGGGGCAGGGATATTGTTTAAAATGTAAGCTTGCAGCAGATGCAAACATCCTCCTTATCTCCCCCACTTCTACTAAAACAAGGTACCTCAGGGTACCACCGCTCCTATCTCCTCTGGAGGAGGGAGAGGGCTACCAGATTGATGCACTGAACGACAAAGAAGATGGGGTTGCAGTCGCTGATGAGAACAAGGATATCCAGGTACTATTTTTAGGGACTGGCACCATCAAGCTCCATGTTCAGTGTGAACATGTCACATATGCACACAGCTCTTCCAAAATGGACCCCTCTAGTTTTGTTACATAAAAGTGATGATGTCTGCTGTTCAGTGAGCCTTCTAGGTGCTTTTTCACAGACATAACAGGAAACTTCAGCAAACTGACATATTTTTAGCAAATCGGTCTTTATGGCTGCTTCACAAACATCTCTGCTCACTGGAAGAACCTGAATCCTAGAGCAGAGCTGTTGTTCAGACATGCACTGCAGCACATTCTCTCCTAGGGAAGTTCACTGGGATCTTTGTGCTTGCATGTGTTTAGCTAGGAGCAAGCTTTTAGTGACAGTTTGGTACAGAGCAGCTGAAATAGCAAAGTGGCAAATCATCAGTTGGGTGTTGGTGGAGCCTCTGACTGTAGATGTTGCTCAGAAAGCTGGCACGTTGAAATATTAATGGATTATAATTATCTAATGCACCCCATCTTTTCTTTTTTACCTTTCTCATCTCAGTAAGTGCTGTGTTTCTGCCTTCGTGCACATTCTGGGTATGATCAGGTGGCACCCGATTTGTTCTACTTTAAAATGTTACCAGTGTAAAAAGGCTTGCAAAATCAGTGGTGGAATGGTGCTGGTTTCACTCTCCCATTATATAATAAGCAGCTCATTTATTTTTGTCAGGCTGGCAGTTCTGGGCATGACTGTAAAGGTACTTGGGCATTTAGTATCATCTGAGCAGAGCCAACACATCTGTTTTATTTGTTTTGTGTCTCCTGGTTGTAAGCTCCTTCCGGATTGTGGAGTATCCAAACATGACAAGAGTTCCAAGAATCCGAGCCCTTTGTGGATGAACGCGCTCGAGACGCAGGGCGCTTTATTCTGATGTTAACACGTTGCTTCTAGTAACGACACCGAGTATCATCAAAGGGAGACAAGAGAAGGAACGCAACGAATTCTTTGAAAATGCCAAATATATAAATCATGTTTTTACAATCAAAGGCTGTTGTTCCCTTTCATGATGCCTGTGGTTGAAGGCATGCATGCCACAGGGAGGAACCGCAGCTATTCAATTTCGGTGAAGTCTGGAGTGGAATAATGAGGAAGCTTAATGTTAATTTAATAATTTCCCCCAATTGTTCTTTTCTTAATCCAGGTTTCCTTTTTCTTTCTTGGTGCCCAAGGCCACCACCTTCTTGGTGTTTTGCAGTAACAGTATGAGAGGGAGTAGGGGAAACAGACAGTTAGTGCCTAGTCTTACATCGAGACTCTTTTTACTCTTTTTGCTGTTTACTACTCCTGTGTAAGTTTAGGAAACTGTAAGTGGTGGCCTTCTATTTACCTGTTTGCAGCTCCTTTTCTTGCAGTCAGTAAGTTTTGAGTTCTCTTCATCTACCTGTTTGAGCTCTAGATCAACACCCCTACTGAAAAAACGTATTTTCCACAAGTTTCATCAAGTCTTTTCCTACAGGTACAAAAGAAGTAAAACTTCCAGACTGTTCAATTTTTTATATTTCAGTTTGAATCTGATCTTGGGAGTTTTAAAATGCATCAAAGTATACACGTATTACAGTAGCTCCAAGAAATATAAAATACTTAGATTTTTTGATATTTCATGCTGGCACAGCGATGGAATTAGTATAAGGCATGGAATCCTGTAAGAAATAGGAAAAGGCAGATAATCCAAACGACTCTTTATACTAGCATTTCTACTTAGACATGTAGATATATTTTTTAAAGGTCTATATAGGAGTTACTTAGATGTCTCAAAATTCTTATTCTAAAAATCCTTGCACAGCAGCTGCTGATATCTAGTGGGACCTAAAATTCAGGAGAGCGCTTTGCCTTTGGAGTCCAGTAGATGCTCAGCAGCCTGTGTCGTACATCTGCTCTAAACTGTCCAAGGCTCCAAAGAGAGGTTTACTCATTCCCACACACCCCCCAGAAAAGTTGGCTTCCTTTTATTTGCTGCCACCATTTTTCCTACAGGATCTGTTTCAGGAGAAAAAGAAAGTTTTACTCTATTGTTTCTGTTAAGAATTGGCAATACTTACTGCAAAAGGAATTCCATAGGAAATAATGTGTTACCTCTGTTTCTTCAAAGAGTTTGAGGAAAGGACTGGCAGGAGGGAAAGATGCTTGAAGAAAATACGAGAGGATTTTATAAATGGAGTGGTAGTGCAGAGCTGAGCTCTACAAGTTATGTTAAAAACGCTGTTTTGAGGGAGAGTGGGGAAGGCACTGAAAATGCAAGAGAACTATGTGGGAGGTGGATCCCAGGGGAGATTGAAGTATAGCTCTACCTGTCTGTGAAGAGAAATATAGGTGAAAAGAGTTAGGTAAAAATCAACTGGCATGACAGAAGTTTCCATTTAAAAAAAAAAAAAAGAATTCCAAAGCCATCGTGAAGTATACATGGGGAAGTGGGAATATTTTAGAATCAAAAAAAGTTGTTAAAAACAAGTCAGGACTGTGTTACTCTTGTAGTCACAGAGTAAGCTAGTATTCAGGGATTTCCCTCAACATTGTACAGACTTCTAATTACAAATAAAAAATTTTATTTTTTATTTCTCTGAGAATGAGTAATTTCCTTGGAAGAGGGAGAGGCATAGGGCACTGAGTCTGTTTATGGACACACTCTAAATTCTGCTGTATCTCACCATCTCTTACTGCCCCGTCCCCAAAAATAGCTCAGCTTTCCTTCAGAAATTGCAGAGCGATCTCACCAGAGATTTGCAATAAATTCCCATGTCTGTGCCACTTGCACCATCCCTATCTTGCCTTTTCTGCTTGGCCTACTACGCAGTTTTCTGAGCTCTGTGCTTATTTTTGGGTTGGTGGTTTTTTCCCTCTTATGCCAATACAGGTTGATAATGGGGCAGATGGAGAGTTTATGGGGGAAAGAAGGGAAATTACAAATGACAACATCAAAGAGCTATAGGTAAAGCAATAAGAAGGAATGCTAATGCAGCTGAATTAAGTAATGGTAATGCTATGGCTGATTAAGTATACTAATACTGGCACAGCTATTTTGTTCAGAAAATAAATGCATAGAAATGAGAATATTCAGAAAAAACTACCCTTCGGCTGAAATTCTCAAGCCTTGTCTAAGAGGGAATGCCTCTCTCTGGTCCCATGCATGTATACTTGTCAGTGATACACATATACAAATTACATGGGTGTATATATATAGAGAGAGAGATATATATATATATGAAATGTATATACATAGACTTATCACTACTCTTACTCTGTCCCCTCTCATGGGACATTTTGATACAGCTATATAAAAAGAATTTTAGGAATGCTGGGTTTCACAAGTTAATTCAGGTGAGCTCAGATGAGTGCCTAAGGCAAGGTGATTTTCCTCTTCCTGCAAGCCTGGCAGCCCACAGGAGGTGGACATGTATCCTGCAAACCTCCCTGTCTGCCCTTCTTCATCTCCAGATATCCAGAGGTCTGCAGCAGTACATGTTTATTCCCACAGACCTCAGGAACTCGCTCTTAAGGACCTGTTTTTGTCATTCCCTCCAGGGAACAGACCTATTGCTAGGTCTATTCTGGTAGCAACTAGGAGCTCCAGGTGCAGGGCAGGTTATAAAAAATTTAGCATCCAAATGTGCTTTAGTGCATTCCTGTAGATTCAGAAAGAAGGGAGTGCATGTAGAAATCTGGACTATTGCTGTCTTAATTTTCCTCTTGCTCTTTTTATTCTTTTATTATTATTATTTTTTTTTTTTTATTTTTTTATTTTTTTTTTTTTATCTGTGAATACCACAGTATTTTTTTACATAGATGTAAGGTCTCAGTACAGCTGAGAGCTGTCTCTACCAGCTGTAGAGCTGTCTCTACCAGCTGTAGAGACAGCAGCTGGCATTACTGGGAAGGGAGACCAGTGGTCCCATCCTCTCCCTGGTCCTGGGCTCTCGTTCCACCCACAAGCAGTGTCATCCCGTGTACCATATTCATGTGTCCACTGGGACTGATGGAGTGACCAGCTGACCCTGGATAAAACATGTCCCCTGGTTCCCTGTGCTGCTGCAGGTGTGTCCTGCAGTGTGGGGAAGGAGGGGGGTTATCCTCCGAGTCAGAGGGGCACAAGCAGGAAGGGAGACACAGCACTTTCACTCAACTTGGCTATGGCATATGGTGGCTCCAAATACAAGTCCTTCTGCTGCCTGGAAATTTTCCTTGTCTTGAGAATACACCCTTCGCTCCTCTCGACATTTAAAGGACAGAGCCTAAAATTTCACACCCAATTAGCACCTTGTTAAATTCCAGTTAACTACATAGCACTTTACCATTAAGTAGAATTTATGCTAATGCTGTCCCTGTGAAGCTGTCAATAATTACCTTTTATCATCCGCAGGGCACATTTCATCTGTTCCTATGAAAGCAAAATGCCCTGCCAGTGTACGTGGTTTTGTATTAAGTAGAAAGCAGTATCTGTGTCAGCCTCAGCAGCCTGCACCAGAATTGAACATAGAGGAAGCAGAAGCCATCTGCAACCCCAGACCGTATCGGCTCTGGTGCAGTGCCACGTGAAGAGTCAGCTCCAGGAAAGCCTTCGTGGCCCTGTGCGTGCAAGTTCTGCCTCGTTCTTTTTTTAATCCTCTCTTCGTGGAGAAAATGTTTTGCCAGATACTCTTCCACTGTAATCCCTACCATCCTCCTTTATTTTTGTAACCTAAGAAGCTCTGGAATGTCCTTATCCTTTCTAGACAACCTGGAAATAAATAGAATTCAAGTTATGGGAGGAAAATTTTCCTTTGTGAGATGCTGTTCCCTGCTTGATACTTAGGAAAGCATTTGATACCAGTAGCTGTGTAAATGGAAACCATAAACCAAGTCTAACTGATGCTGACACACAAGCAAACGCAGGTGAGAGGGACCGTACAGTTGTCAGGGTTGTTGCAGTTCATTTCTTACTGAATGCAGTTTTGAGCTGAAGGCACAGTTTGACTCTCATGACTGATGCTGTGCTGAGCCTGGCAACACACAGTGCAGACTTTTTTTTGGATCAGAACCTGTCCCAATGACTGTGCTCTCCACAGTAACACCCCAAGTCCATGATGTAAGATCTGAAAGCGGAGAGGTTTACATTGCTGTGAAAGTCTGGACGTCTGAACTGGGGACAGCCCCACTCTGTCCCACATGGGGCAGAATGGACACCCAGAAGCACAGTAACAGTTCTGTAGGAAACAGCATGTTGTGTCCAGCAGTCGGGACTTGGTATTAGAACTACGTGTCCAAACCCTCAGTAGAGAAGAAAATTCAGCTTCCATTTAGATAACTCGCTCAGATGTTTGAACTTCATGATTATGAATGCAATTACAAAGCCCGTCTGGAAGGCTGTAGATGCTTTCTGCAAAAGAGCAAGGCTGTATGGATTAATCTTACATTTCTGCACTAAATCTACTTTGTTGTTATATAAACCTTACTTGCACTCCCCAGAAGGCCCGTAGTTATGCACATAATTCTCATTTATAAGATGTTTTACCTCTTCCAGTATAGATGGATGGATGCTTAGGTGGATATAAATAGTATGTGTTCTGTGCAAAAAAAGAGCGTAGTAGTGCAAATGAAAATCAGACTCTTTCTACTTATGGAAGTCTTTCCAAGCTTTTAATCATCTTAAATCCAATTAGCCTCTTCCTGTTTCTGACATGGCTCCCTTTGAGATAGGATAACTGAACTGGAATATTCCTGATGACAAAGCCTCGTTGATGAATATGAAAACTTACTTTTATCCTCCTTTTGGTACTTCCTGTTTCATTTTTGAACCTTGCAGTAGATTGACCACGTGTTGTCACTGAGCAATCTGCAATGACAGTCATCAGTTTTTAAGGTGCTCTTAAGGTTAATGAAGCACAGTAAGGTATATTCCACTTACTTGTCCCAATACAATTTACTGTGTACACAGAAAAAATGAATGAACTCTTCTATTTTGTTTCCCAATCACAAAGCTGTATGAAGACCTCTGGCATTCTTCAGAGCCTTCCATGAAATATCCTCAAGAGATTTGTTTCATCTGTAGTTTTAAGCGAATCAGTTCTTTTCCCTTTATTCTTCTTTCCAGACCTCTATTTAAATAGCAATTACTGCTGCACCATCAACCTTTTCTTAAATTCAAAAAGAATATTTATTTCCCTTCTGCTTTTCATCTACAAAACTATATCTGATCAGCAATAGAGTTCTTGTAACTTCACATAAAAGCCAGAGCAGGACACAAACTCCTGTGAGACACTTTATGAAGGACATTTTGCAAGTCCAGGTAAGTCTGTGGACCAGATCCTTAACACGTGCCAAGTGTAACAGCCCCACTGAAATCTGGACCATTTAGTCACCATTTTTTTAACCCTTTAAAAGAATGTCTTATGCTTTTGTGTCTCAGAGTATGCAAGCAATTATAATTTAAAGCTCATAACTGCATCCTACAAAGTCAGTTTGCATCAAACTTGATTTGTTCCCTGAATGTCTGTTTTAAACCAAAATTGGCTCAGTTGTGGCTGTTAATGGAGGATATAGTTTCTGGGAGAACATATGGGGAAAGAATATCTCTTTCATTTTCTTCTTTTAAAATTACATACATGGCTCTCATATAGCTAAAATAATTTTCACTAAATCCTTTGTAAGATTAATCTGTAAACTCAGACAAAACAATAGAAATTTTAAATTCAAAACAAGTTTAAAAAAAAATCAGAAGAATAAAGCAATTACAGTAGTTTGTGCATTTCAACCTTGACCTGTGTGGTCACAATTATAACAGTACAAGCATATTTTAAATGAATAAAGTTTTTTTGCTTTGCCACTCATTTGCAATACTGTCTGTAGTTGTGGTCCAAAGAGTTTAAAATGAAAAGAAAATATAAAGATTACAAATCTGATATAAATACTAGAGGATAAAACATATGAAGAGGGATTAAGGGAGCTATATTTATAGTCTGTAACAGAGAGAGCTCGAGGGACATGGGCACAGGCTATAAATAACTTCAAGGTAACAATATAAATGAAGGGAGGGAATTATTTGTTCTCAAAAGATGGTGAAGCATGGAATAATAGCCTGAAGCAAAGGAGAGAAAAGTTTGGGTTAGGTATTAGAACTTTTTTCGAGCAGTAAGAGCTGTGGAGAGCAGAGACATAAATAACTAAGGTAGGAGGCTGAAGCAGTACCTAAAACAGCATCCACAGCTATTTGGCTAGAGATTAAAATTGCTCGTAGATGTGTTGTGTTACAAAATTCACAGGACTAGACTTAGTGATGCAAACAACTTTTTTCTTGTCTGTTACATTTTCTAATGCCCACATTTCATGGTATGCATTAATTTCTCATGAAGAATACATAGATAAAACATTCCTTTCAAGATTTTTCTGCCAGATTAAGGGTGAAATATAACATTATTAGTCAATTATAACTTCATTTAGTAGTGTAATTATAAAGTCATCTTATTTTAATCAAAGAGATTGCATCACCTGCTAATATTTTCTCTGGTGAGAAGGAAGAAGTCCTCTATTCTCCTAAGTTCCCAGATGAGATGGTGGCTTTTGAAAACCATAACCATAGGTTGTTGATAAGCAAAACAGCTTGTGTGAATCATACATGGTGATGCCAGAGCGCTGGCCATTTGATGGGTACTGGTGAGTAAAATGAAGTTACTTATGTAGGCTGGGTGCTGTCCTGCTTAATAGTAAACCGTGATACAACCGTGACAGAAGGAAGAGTGGGGAGAAAGGGCACGAACCTCAGAATGGAGTATTGTAGCCATCCCATTGCTTCCAGCTGTAGACCTCTCAAAACAGTAAGTTTCTAGTCCAGGTCATCACTTCTACATGTTTTGCTTTGTTCCTCTTTTAGTTCATTGTGTCTGGGGGGACTTCCTAATACTGGAAATTTTATTTTGCAAATTTAATCTTTGACAAGGTGCATGCACTGTAACCCAACTAAGAAAGGTCATGTCACACCATGCCATCAAGAAAACAGAGAAGGTTTGAAAGACCAGAGTTGTTTCAAAGTGGTATCAAATATGTTTGAGAGTGTGTGTGAGAGAGAGGGAGCAATCAGCAGAATAAAGGTGAAAAACTGCACAGATATTTTTGGACCTTTACAAAATGACATTGTACTTGCTTGATCACTCAGCAGATGTATGACTTTTAGAGTACTCATGGTCTTTTTATATGTCATGAAAACAATACAACAAAACACTGGAATATGACAGTGCAAATGTTGCAATTAATATGACAACAGTTTTTGTCTCTGCTTGTCTAATGTGTGAAGCATGATGCAATAAAACTTCTGAGGTACGTAGGGCTTTCATTGCATGCAATATCCATAGTAAGTACTGTTAACATAGATAAAATCATGTAGAAGTGTTTGGCTTGCGTAGCTCAAGAAGTCTGCCTAGCTGTAGAAGGAGAGGAATATCAGTTCTGCTCATTTCTGTCCAAGATTTCATGCTCGGTAGCTTTATACGCTTGAGCTGTTAGCCCCATCAGATATCTCCACTTCTGTTAAATCAGGCAGGGTCTGCTCTTGAATTAGAGGCTTTTGGGCACACCTGAACTTGAGGTTTTTAACCAGTAGTTCCACTGCATAATAGCTCAGAACATGGACATTTACTCTCGCAGCCATTTAACATCACTTAGCTTTTTTCTCAGCTTTTAAAAAAAAATCTCTGTCTTAATAAGATAGTTGATAATATTATTTAACATGGATAATAGAGAAAAAGTGAGACCCTGTGTGGTGGAAGGCAGCAATGGTAGGGATAACACCTCATTTTGTTATCCCTTCTTGGCCACAATCAACCCCATGTTTCCTCTTTGGCCAGATGGCAACACTGGAAGAATATCTCCTCACTCAGTAGCCACACCTTGAAATAGAGTGTCCTGTGTTCCGGGTAGCTCTGGTGGTACAGTGCTGTCAGGTGGACTGAGATACCTCTGGTCCTCCTGGATTTGAGATAAGTTTCTAAGGGAGCACTGCCTGTCGTCTCTCTATGGAACAGTCACCAACTACCTCCTGAAGTAATTTGCCTCATTACAATCCACGGTTGGTCTTCAGATCTTACATGTTGTTGTCTGAATATTGGCATGTTTCTGGGTATTGATAATTTCACTCACATGACACAAATGTGCTTTCGGAAAGCTCCAGCCTGTAAGAGATTAGAAATCTGATTTAATTTATGAAAACTTTAGAACTATATGTTTGCAGATGGTAGAGATCATAGTATTTCTTACTTTTTCTTTCTTCACCGGCTTCCTGTGACCTTCTCCTTAATCACCTCTGCATCTGTTTTACTCTAAGCTGGTGTCCTGTTTTGTTTTTTTTCTGGGATAAAGTTCAATTTTCTTCCTAGCAGCTGGCATAGCACTGTGGTTTTGATTTAGGATGAAAATAATATTGTTACCACACTGATGTTTTAGTTGTTGCCAAGCAGTCAGAGTCTTTTCAGCTTTTCAAACTGGCCTGCCAACAAGAAGGCAAGGGGTACCCAAGAAGCTGGGAGGGGACACAGCCAGGACACCTGACCCAAAGTGGCCAAAGGGATATTCCATACCATATTGTCATGCTCAGAATATAAATGGGGAAGTTGTCTGGGACACAGCACATTTTAGGAACTAGCTGAGCATCAGTTCTGGGTGGTGAGCAGTTATGCTGTGCATCACTTGTTTTGTACATTCTATTATTGTTATCATCATCATAATTTTCTTTTTCTGTCCTATTGAGCTGTCTTTATCTCAGCCCACAGGTTTTACCCTTTCCTGTTCAATTCTCTCCCTCATCCCACTGGGAGGAAGGAGTGAGCAAATGACTGTGTGGTTGCCTTAGCTGCCAGATGAGTTAAACCACAGTGGCTGGGAAGGTTGTATCTCATGTGCCACAACAGGTGTGTCCCATGGGTTTCTTTTCAGGATGACCCATACATTATGCCAGCAGAGCTTGCTGGTGCCTCTACTTGGACCTCCCTGAATTGCATTGCTTTACTCTGGCAGAAAAGCTCAAGGGTTTTGGGATGTCGCAGTAGCTACACAGTGGTCCCTGGACACACAGATATACTCCCATCACAGATGAAATAAAGTGAAAGTGTTTATAATCTGGCTGGTTTGGGATTCTTTGGCCTGAAGGATGCTTTACACGTGTAAGGCTTGGTTATTTTAGTTAGAAGGCCCCTATGTATTAAAAGAAAATATAACCTCAGCACATACTAAAAATTAGCATTGACTAAATTTAATTAAGAAAAATAACTGTTTCCTAAGAATGTTAAGATGGCACTTGCATGTTTACTATGACTTTTTAGATCAAAGAATAAAAAAAATGAGTCTACAGCCCATCAGATTACCAATGAGTGAAAAAGGAACTAAGATGAAAAGTCTAGTTGTTTGGCATGCATAGTGGCACATTTCAGTATTTAATGTTTGTTATATTTTGAACGAGCTGTCCATAAATATTTTCATATATTTTCTGCCAAGAGGCATCTGTCATACTGTAAAAGTACTTATCACTTTATTTATTTCACCTTCTTGACTGACAGTATCCTTGTTTCATGTCAACCTTTCCCAAAGTTAAAGAAGAAAGAATCAACTTTTTTCTTAATTTTTATTTTTACTGTTCTTTTTTAGTTCATACGAAGTTATGGATTTAATCATAACACCTTTGGAACACTTGGATTCTCCCTTGGTGTGGTGAAACCTGACCTTGTGAGAGGAAAAAAACCCCCACTAAATAAGAAAGTCCAAAGAGTTTAGAAAATAATTTGGGGAAAAAAAAAATCGGGAAAAAAGTTTCATTTGTCTTTGATTTTATAATTAATTCAACTTACTTGAATAATTTGTTGCCAATTAGGAACAGCTCTTAGTTACACTGGTAACAGTCACTCTCAGCTCTCTAGCAGACTCCCTTGAGGGATGTTTGTTTACTTGACAGAATGTGTACTGTCCAGTAGGTGGGTGCCAGTTCTTGTCCACTTCATGTTGTGACTTTGTCTCTTAAATAATGCGAAATGTTGCCTAGTTACTGACAGTGATATGAATAGATACCCAACTTGTTGAAAATTTAAAGAAATTGTTGCTATTCCAAAACTAATCATGGTAAGGTATGTCTGATATGGGCTGGTGAAGTCTGGGGTTAACTTGCCGTTTTCTTTCAATCGCCTGTCTGTATGTGGAAAAATACTCAGAAAAAGTTACCCTCTGAGGTGGCATTTCATTTTCTTGCACTTAGGCCAAAAGCAAATGTGTGTGGTGTGAAGGCTTTTATGTACTTCTTACAGGCTTGGAAGATAAAAGCATGAAATTAAGTGTTGTTCATATGTATTATAGAAAGAACAAAAGTCACGCGCCGACGTTCTTCGGTCTTTCAGGAAATATTTTATCTTTAGAACGGAGGCCCCAGGGCTGCCATGCGCAGCTGAGCCTGAAGCCTCTGCAAAACTACATATTCTTAGCAGATTTCTTCTGGCACCTGCGGCTACACGGCCGTTGCTGTTGCTTGAGAAGTCAGAAAGCTCTGCAGACGGGTAGGCTGTGCCGAGCTCCCCATAGCTGAAGCTGCTTTGCTGTAAGTAAGTGGACAAGTAACTGAAAGCTGTTGCTTCTTTTTTATTACCATATGAGTAAGAGCCCTGTGCACAGAGGTCATTGTGAGGAAAGGGCTGTAGATTATTCACTTTTCTAAGTCTGGAAACAACTTATCAGTAAATACAGTTACAAATACTGTGTTGCACCTTCGTAGCACTGTACGGACTTTCTTCTGCAAGCTGTTCTAATTCTGGTTCTAATCCAAGAAGGGAAGCACCCCATGTTTAATGCTCTGCTGTTTGGAGACTGATACATTCTTCATCAATCTGAAACGGTATGTGTATCAACCTGGACCTCACTCCATAAATCTGTTCTACAGAGAACCCTTTGTTGACAGTTTCTGAGAATGTCAGGTCAGGAAAACGTTCTTATGTTTAAAGAGGTGAAATTAAAGGACTGTAGGATAGTTTTTTTAATGATAGCTTTCTAAGAATTATTTCAGTTGCTGAGGTAAAGTGATGAAGTCCTACAGTTTTTGCTGTCATAACAGCTGTAACCAAATATTTGACTCAGCAGATTTAAAAGTTTTACTTGGTCACAAGCATTCAAGACTTCGAATTAATAAGGACTTGACTTTTTCCGTTGGCATCACTAACTTGGTTGGATGCTCGTCATCATCTTAAACTTGACTGCAGCTTTTGAAAGTGCTTTCTTAAAATTACGTTCCTTAAAGCAGAGGCAAATATTTTGAGGAAGTACCTTTGTTAGGAGGGGAAGTTAATTTCTGGTTTCATGCTTACAAAGAACTTGGTGAAATCATTTGAGTGTTATATCAAACAACAGGACTTGCAAGTTTGTATCAGGCTTTACAACTAATTGTCACTTACCTGGAACTAGATTAACCTGAGTTTTTCAACAGGTAAGGGAAAATGCATTTTAAAATAGCAAAGTGGAACAATTACCAGTGATATTTTACCCTTTTTTTATCCACCTGTTAACAGGATAGGATAATAAGTCTTTTCTTCCATTGCCAGTGGCTGTTTCATTCTCACCATTCAGCCAGTCACTGTAATGTTTTTTCTTGTCTGTTAAAGCCACATTTCTGTACTAGATTAGAACAGAGTTATCATTGTATCAGTGGTCAAAAATAGTGTGGCTTGCTTATAAACTAATTTATCTCTGAGATTTTCAGGCTAGTGTGATGTGCTACTAACATTTAGGGTTTAGAAGGAAATAACATTAAATATTTGTGAGGCTCATGACGGTGCCATTCAGCCCTCTTCTAAAATGTGGCTGCTTCCCTCACCATTATTTTTGGCTGAAATTTTTCAACCATTCTGAGAAATGAGCTAGGCAGAAATCAAGTACTCTGTCCTTGACAAGTTCCATCAGTCTGCCTTATTCTAGAGCACAAAACTAGTGCTTTCTGCACTTTATGTCAGGAACTTGGCATGTGGTATTTGCGGCTGAAAAGCAACTTTTCACTTTCTCTGTGCAAATCTATTTTTGCTGGCTGAATTGAAATTGCGGATGAAGTTTTACTATTGGGCTGCTGATAAAATGTCAAGGTATTCTGTCTTCAATTAGCATGTTTCAATCTTCTTCTTTTTAGCAGTTTTGTTATTCAAGGCAGGGATGCCTGAATTGAAGGCAGGAGCCTTTTATATCTTCAACTGACTTGTAGACCTGTCCACCTCTATCCCCAAGTGTGGAAGGGAGTTGGAAACTGGGGGCATAAGGGAGAGAAGGGGGAAAAAAACCCAACACGATATGGGAAGAGACCCAACTGGTCAGCCAAGGACACTGGGTCTGATTGAGAACTACTCAGAAGCCCAGGCATGGTGGGAAGGATGGGACCGGATAAAGGACAGGAGCTGGGAGCAGCTAGGATGGAAAGCAACAAAGAATTAATGGAGAACCTGAGAAGGGACAAAAGCATGAGAAGGTAGTAGGAATAGGAACTACGTAATAACATCACATAGTCTTACTATAGGATTTCTGTTTATCTGTAGCTAGAGTGGTTGAAAGACGGAAATGTTTCTATAGCTTAATCATTCCATGCCTGGCTGCAGGCATTATTAAATTCACCCTGTTTGTACCCTAATCCATATGCAAAATTTATTAATTTCTTCACAAGCTTACCTTCTGCAACTTTCTTCATTATTAATACATTCACACAACACCTCCTGTGAAATGTGGGAGGTTGTTGTGGTGTTTTATGGATGGGAACTAAAGCACAAAGCATTTAAAATACCAACTTATCAAATATATGAATTTGTGCCCTCATTAAACAGACAAGGGCTCCAGGTTTCAGCATGTTACTTTATATAGTACTGTAATTTAAGGCAGAGTTTGTTTAATTCATCTTATTCTTTTAAAAGTCAACCGTTTTTATGAGGCAAAAGATGATTTATCTTTATCTGGGGTGAGGTGAGCTTCACTACAGGCAAGGATTAATTAGCTGAGCCTTCTGCCCTGCTTTGTGAAAATCACAACATTTTCTTCCAACACATCACTGTTTTGGATTTTGCTAAAGCCTGCTTAGGTAAGAATTGCTGAGAGGGAGTGACTGATACAAAATAAATGTGTAAGATAATATTTGTAAGAAACACTGTTGGTTAATGAGTCTGGGTATGTTGGAATCAAGATACCTGGTGGGTATAAATTGTTCATGGGAACACCTAGAGTTTGTATAAAGGAGAGAAAGCATTTACTATGATAGGGAGTTTGGAGAAAACTTCGCACTTTGATTACAGTGATCACAGACTTATTCCAAACCTGCTACCTCAGGATAACAAAAGCTATCCTTTCCAGAGTTTTTGGGGTGACTGCAGTATCTCTAGATCTTTTGATAAGAACCTGGGAATTACAGAGTTCCAGTCTCTCAGTGGCACTTTTTGGTGGCTTCTTAAGTTAGGACAAGAAGAAAAAGCAGCAGTTTAATTATAATACCTTGCCAGCTGAATCCAACAACTACTTGCGCAGAGCTGGAATGAGCAGGGTAATGCTGAGGTGGGATGGATGAGGAAGGGAAGGGAGGAGGAAGCTATAGTCATGAGGAAATTATTTATTCTCAGCCTCTCTCCAATTAATCAGCTTGGTTTTTAATGTAAATCTGATTGTGTTTGTAACTACATTGGTTTCGTGTGGCTTGTCAGGAAAACCGAGAAACAGTGGTTCACTAAATGCATGGTTCTGATGGGAGATTTTTTTTCTTCTTTAGTAAATTAATTGGCAATTGGCTGCATCATAAAGATGTAGATACTCTTTGCACATCTTAGTTAGAATCCCTAATTAATGGAAGATGGACCTTCCTGAGATCCTTCCCTGACACTCTGCAATCCCTGAGTGCTGTGGTGAGATCAGGCTTTCTTGCAGCCAGTACTCTGGGTACATTTACTTTTGCACATATAAACGTTAATGTTTTAAGGAGGGTAGGGATAGAGAGGTGCATCCTGATATTTTGCTTAGCTGTTTCTTTTTAAATACTCCTGCTCTGTCTCAGTTTCTCTCTGGGAAGCAGAACTGACCAATTTCCCATTGCCTTTGGCGATTATCTTCTCATGCAGAACATCAAAGCTTTGGGTTTATACATGGCTTACCTAGAGCCACGAATATACCCGTTTGAATGGGCTTGAGTTAGTGGAAACCCAGCAAAGTGTTTCTTATTGGTAATGCTCAGGTCAGGGATGACAAATCCATTTGCTTTATAGCCACAGTTTCTCTGTTGTGGTCACTGTTCAGAGTTCCTTTGCTTTCTGAATCAAAATGAGTGAAGTTACCAGATTAAATTCACCCCTCTAAATTCTGTGCTCACCTACTAAAAACATTAACCAAATATAGTGAAAATAAGGCCTCTGACTAACCAAGTGTATCGTTTGCTGATATGTGAAAGAGCCTTGACTTGCTCTTTGCGCTTGCTCGTCCTTAAAACATTCACATTGGCACAGGGATTCCAGTAACAGGAGTGACATAATGATGGCTATTCCAGATAAAAAGCCTGGAATCAGTATAATATGTAAGTCTACATCTAACTTAAATGCACAAATAAGCAATTTGGCAGTCCATATACTAAAGTGTCTTCCTGACACTTGCCTTTAGAACGATATCTCCTAGCCTTACATAGGTCAGCTTCTATTATGGAGCATGCTACTCTCCTAAAGTACAGCTATCACACTGTTGCAGATCCTTTTTGTACGTTGGAGTTGGACTCACTCGTGACTTGGGAAATATATTCATAACTTTATGCCCCATCTCATTAGATTTAATGTTTTCCATCTTTGTAGGTCGCTGACTTTTGTAGTTTTAAAATAAGCACTTAAATGTTGGCAATGATTTGAATTTGTGACATAAACTATGGTCATGATTCCTCATGATACCTACAGCTTCTGAGCTGCAAAAGAAGGGAGAGAGTTATGGAGAGAAGGAAGCTCCATTTCATTCTTTTACTCCCTTTCATTTTCAGGTAACTTGAACCAGGGACATAATCTAGTCGCTCGATTATAAAGCTTTAGGAATATGCAACTACTTACTAACAGTAATAATCACAATATAATAACCACAATGGTGATTTAAAGTAATAAATTTGGACTATATTGCTTCTCAGTGGTAATAAACCACAGGTATGAAAGCTAGATAGAAGAAAAGGAGATAAACATGGGTTTCAGAGCAGTATTTTATTCATGCAGTAAGCAGTTCTTTTGTTAGCATCAGTTCTTCTTTGTGTACTTCTTGGTACACAGTGCAGAATGGAAAGGGAGCATGAAAGACATCAAAGGGGAAAAAAATATAAAACAAGAACTAGGAGAGAGGTTCCATTAGTGGGAAAAAATGAGGAAGGGGAGTGGAAAGGAGCAGCGTGGAAAATAATGCAGTGCAGGTGGGAGTAATTGATTAATACAGTGAGCAACCTCAAGCTCTTTGAGGAGGATGAGAAGAAATTAAAGAAAAGCGAGAATTTTATTCTATTGAATTATAAACCACAAACTGGTAAAAAAGAGTTAATTAAGTTATATTCTGGCAATAGAAAATAAAATGCGAGATGACATTTTAGCTGTGAGGCCCACTTTAGGCTGTTGAAAAGTAGTGGAGTACTAACCATGTTCTATTTTTTCCACAGCCTCAAGAAAACCTCGTGGCTGCAGTGTCACTGCTAATTTGCTTTTATATTTCATCACACATTAGTTCTCTAAACTACATTGTATGTCATCTGAAAGCTTTTGTTAGACATTTTTTACATTTTAAAGCTAGTTGTGAAGGATATTTACACCTTCTTATATTGTGATTAAGTGTCTTAGTAGAATTAGGAGTGAAGAGTCTGCCTGTGTAGAATTAATTCTATAATTTACTGGAATTTTACGGAAACAAATGCCACTAACAAATCTGAAGAGCTAAATGGAAACACATGCTCCGAGCTTCCTTTTTTGAGTAAGTTGAGGGCATATCTCTGCTGCTACCTTACCTCTTCTCTCTTCTTTGGGCACAGGATTATTTTCCTTACTCATTTAAAAATGAATGAGAGAGAGAAGGAAGTGGCCATACTGAGCCTATATTGTTTCTACAAGGGTAGCTTATAAACAGATTATCAAAACAAACATTTGTGCCACTCTTCATTCCATGAATAGAGAGCTATCTGATAGTAGTCAGCATGGTGCATCTCGTAGAGAACTTGAATTTAATACCAGTGTTAGGCTTTATGTAAGAAGATAGCCTATAAAACTGGAGCCCTGCTTTGCTGTGTCGACATGTCTGGAGCTCAGAATAAAATTGAGTTTCCTGCTTTAGCTGTAGCTTGGTCTTAAAATAACCTGAAGAAATTATAGTTCTGATTACAGAGAAAGTGAAGGACTTAGAACATTCTCCTAATAAAGCCATGGGATGACACAAGGCTTAGTCATCTGTAGTCTGTCTGTAATGGGCATTTCAGAGAGGGAAAAAAGCCTTTGAAATTGGATAATTTGATTTGCAATCAGGCCTAATTATTTTAAGAACACAGAAAACCTTTGTTTTTGGCAAAAATAATAATCTGGAATCAAATTAGAAGAGAACAAGCCACTTTAAATATAATGGATGCCACATAGCATCCATAGGAAAATTGATGTCTTGGGGGAGAGACCCATGTTTGAAATGGACCCTACCTCTCGTTTTCCTTATTGCCATTTCTGAAATAAGTAGTTGTGCTCGAAGGACACATCACCCTAGAGGATAAATGAAATGCTTGTGACTGAAAGTACTTTCAAAACCAATCCGTGATAGTAATTTAATAGTCCTAGGGAAGTCTTTCTGTTGTCTTCTGAGTATTATGCAACTTTACAGTGGCAGAAGACACTTCAGGAAAGTAAATAGCACTGGAAGAAAACGTGGCCATCCTCATAAAAATGCAGGTTTGAGAGCACCGCTATTGAACTGAAAAACAGCGTATAGTTTGGAATGAAGATGGTTTAGGTTAGTCCTTCAGCTCTTCTCTGGGGTTTCTTTTTGCATGCATGCTATCATTTTGTTAAATCTTTGTAAATTGCTAGTTGTATTTAAAGTCTTGGTCATTTAGCATATTGAGCTTATTAATGAGTCTGTATAGTATGGAGAAGCAACCCAATGAACTGGTCAGTTGATACTGTTCTTCTTTTAAATTCACCATGCGAGAGCGGCAGCGCTACTTTGTGCCCATGTAAGAATCAGAGCATATCCAGTGCAAGCCTAAATGTTTGCTGTCTGTATAGTTTGCTGGAGGGGGGCCAAAGGCTTACTGTATTATTTACACAGTGATAAGCTTTCCTCGTTTGCTCCACTAAATGTGGATAATTATCACTCATTTTAGGTTTTTCTATATAAATGACACAGATGTCCAGACAACATATTTATAATTTCACCCCATCTGTGCTAATTTTTCTATAAATGTCCTTTTAGTGCAGTAATCATCCTAGTTTATCAACATTATCCACAGTGTTGAACAACATGCAAAGATGTGACTAATATTCAGCCCTCATTAAAGTAAAACATATCCACCCCCACCCCATCCCAGTATCATGGCACAGTTAGAAATTTTCTGGAGTGTGTTGGTCGGCTTTGCTTTGGTGGGTTTCTGGGGCCAGCTGCTCTGAGCCTGAGACACCTGAGTCTGGTGCCAGAGGGCAACAGACAGGAAATTCCCTCAGTTTGTGTTCAAGGCGTTATGCAGCTATATGTATCTGGTTATCCCCAAAGAACAAGCTCACAGAAATATATGTGTACCTCTTCTGAAATTAAGGAATTTGCCTTAGAGCCCTTAATTAGAGCCCCCTCCTCTGCACATTGCTGGATGGAGGGAGGGAGATAGCTAACTCGAAATTTTTTGTTTTCAAGTCCTCGATCTGGGACTCAACTTTGTATGGTCCCAGAAGGAAAAGAGTGTCCTGTACAGGGGCTGCTCTGCTGTTGTTTGCTTCTGATGTGCTGCAGGTGGTTGGTTTTTCCCCTCTTCTCAAGAATTTCTACAACTCACCACTGCAGAGGCAAGTTTGCATTGGAAAAGGCCCTGCAGTGTTTAGCATAAAACCTTTTAGAGGTCTGTTCCAATAAATTGCCTCAAATTAATCAACCTTGCTCAGACTCACCCATAAGGATGTCGTCTACATAATTATTAGGAAATTTATGTGGGAAGTAATTGAGGATCATTTGGAGAAAGTGTATTTCTGAATGCAATGACTTGGTTATTTCTAATTTGTTCTGTTGTGTCCCCCAGTTCCTGAGAGCCACAACTGCAATTTATAGTTTAATGACCTGAAAAAAAAAATATTTCCAGAACCATGCCATAGTAAATGATAGGAGTGAAAGAAAATAATCCAGAATCATAAAACAGTTAGGTATTTCCAGTCCCAACCTCAAAACCTTTTCTGTTAAATTAGCAAAAGCAATTGAGAAAATGGGGTCAAGACCTCCAAACTCAGTCTTATTTAAGAGCAAAATGTTACAGCAATGGAAATTCTAAATAGGGTAGAGTTTAAAATGGAAACAGTGTTATCAGAGTCACAGGCTTCTGAATGCCCTCCTACTTAAAGATGTATTGAAGTATTAAAGTATACTTCTCAAGAATAGTAGTATCAAGCTGCATAAGTCAAATTTCTTCCACAGGATTTTAAGTCATTTGCATGTTTCCAGTGTAATCTGAGCACTCACCAGACTCTACCTACACCAATTTTAACAGTCCCTAGGGAAAATATAAGTTTATAGGAATTCCTCCTCTAGATGTATAGGTATGTCTTGGTGAGATAAAAGAGCACTTAAGTTCTGCAGTTTCTCCTCTACATAAAATCCACATTTCAAAATTATTTAGGCATGAAGGAGCTTGTGAAAGAAGGAACTTGGTGCTCAAAAGCACTTGAAAGCCAGTGTCTGCTGAGATCTGATGCCGAGCATCGAAAGTTTTTCTTAAGGGATTAAATGTTTTTAAAACCTTCCCCAAATTCTAACAGATTTTCTGTGTGGTGCTGCAAGTGAGTTAAAAGTCTCACTTTGGGGAATCAAACTGTTCCTACTAGTTTTTTTGTATCCTGATATGATTCCCATGCACTGGTGTTTGTATACCAGTAAGCTATGCAGCTTCTGCTTGATGTGAGAGCTAGAAGCATATTGCTGGAAGGGTAAAACTGCTTCTTCCTTTTGTATCAAAAAAATCCTTTCTATCAAAAAGTTTTGCTCTATAATGGGGTCAGAGGAAATTAAAGTAGCCTTTCATTCTGTGTTACAGGATCTTCCTCTGAAGTTTCAGACTACCAGACTAGCAGGCTAAATTCAGCAGCAGGGATGCCTTCAATTAACTGTATCTGTTCTATTTGTAGTACAAAGGATATGAATGGCCTACATAGCTTAAAAGAAAGGAGGCTAAATAGAACTCAAAGAGGTACCCTGCATATCGCACTCTCAAAGAAAAGCAACGGGATCTCTGCCAGTCAGGAGTTTAAGATCATAGCTAATGCAAAGACTTAGATTGAATTTATAGAGGTGTGCTGTCTAGTCAATAAGACATCTAGGAAGAATTTCTGTAGATGAAGTTGCTCATAATATAAAGCACTCCGCTGAAAACAGTGGAAAAGTGAGCAATGCAAATGAGTTTAAACAGAATTAGCAAGTTCATCTTGGAGGAATGCATGGTTAGCTCAGGGGATTGGTAATAATCTTGAGATCTGCATCTCTAGAGCACCAGTTTGAATTTAACCTGGTTGTTGATGCCAATCAAAACACATTGACATTGTCCTTGTTATTGATCTCTATAAAATGATTTTCCAGTGTCCTTGGAAGAAAAGCCAGAACCTGCAGTTGGCACATAAAAAAAAAAAAAAGCAAAAAAAGAATTTGACATAAAAATAACTGACATAAAAGAATTTAATAAGCTCAGTGATTAACTTACTACTTACCTTCTGCAGACAGACTCAGTTGGACTTCTTTACAGGGAGGCTGGCAGAGAGCATTGGGAATATCATGTTCCTGGCCTCTCTCAAGGAGCGTAATGGGACAGTGGAGGGAAGTAGTATTGAACTCTCAGTAAAAGAAAAAGGAAAATGAGTGAAAGGAGTAGCTGGTATATTTTGTCATTGTTAAAATATCTAGAATCATTAAAAGGTGTAATTTTCATTTCTCTGTAAGCTGTATTTGATCATCTCAGGATGCACTATCTCATTAGGCCAAATTCCTGAAGAATCAAGTGGCTGGGATATGCCTCCATGAGACTGAAAGGACAGCATCATCATCCCAGCCACAGTTTCCATTTTAGTAATCTATCTGCCTGTCTTGTGTACATGCAGTTACTTGCTTCCTATGGCCAGTAGATGTGAGAACGCTTAGGGTAGTATCCTACTCGGAAAGCATAGGTGATATGCACAGAGAACCAGTGGACCTACTTTTCCCATGGTGGCTGAATTTAACTTTCAGTGACTTTTCAAAATCCTCTTCAAAGAATCTCCACATCTGAGATTCCTGGGGACTCTGTCCTTTTCCATATCAAGAGTGATACTAAAACAAGGTTCCTTAACTTCAAGTGGCATTAATACTTAGTGTACCGAACATATTGCTGTTGGACCATCCTCTGGCTTTCTTAAGAATGTGGCAGAGTTATTTTTTCATGATTTAATGGTAAGTGTAGAAGATGAGGAATGAGATTGATTTTCCTTGGTCACAACACCCAAGAAGGTCCAAAGAACAAGGGGAACTCTTGATTCAGGAAGCAGAGGAAGAGCTGGTATATAGTAAAAGTCAAAAAGAGGACTGTAAGCATTCAGGTTTTGACCTTGTTTCATACTATTAGGAATTCATGCACCAGGACTACAGTTTCAGAATCTGTTTAATAATGCCAGCAGTTGGTTTTGCTTGATCTAGAAAAATGTTAAAGGTGGCACAGGTTGATGAAGTTTCCATTTCAGTCAGTGGAACTACCCTGTCATCTGGCTCTAGGTAACTAGATACTCACTGATATATATCACTCACGTTCAGACCTGATAAATATGTCATAAATACACAGTATTTTTTCTGTGTATTCAGTACCTGAGTAAAGTAGGATTACACTCCAGGGAAGAGTGAGCCAAGATCAAATTAACTGTCAGGAAGGGTAAAACACTTAGAATTTCTATTAAAACAACTTAATATGACTACATTTGCTTAGGACAAATTTTGGGAATGTATTCAAAGCATCACGAAGGAAAACTAGCATTGTGCGTCTTCTTGGTAGGAAAGCTCCAGCACATCAATTTTGTCCATTTGAATACTTACCCATTCCAACTAAAACAATAATCTTCAGTGGATTTTACTGGATTGAAGTGTAAAGGAATTCTTACAAAATCTCTATTTTTCAAAAGTGCAGAACTTTCAATAGGAGGAGGAGGAGAGGTTTACCCATGTCTGCTGAAAATGCAGCCTCTTACTGTCAACACTTTGCGATGAAAAGCACTGATGCTGCGAACTTTCAAGTTTCATCTGATAGAGGCTAATTCTAAAGGCACATGCCAGCTAAATTCTCACTAGAAAAAATGAGAACTTAGTCATCATACATTGCCAAGTGTTTCATTCTTAGAAGCAAGATTGTGTGTGTGAAGATTTTATAACTTAATGCCATGTATCAACTGTTAGATCCACAGAGATCCTGTAAATGTTTCTTAAGAACAGCATTGCTTCAGTTGTGTTACCAATAGAATCCATGTCTCTGTACTTTTTTCAGCTTCAGTGTTTGCTTTAGGAAAAAATACTCTAGTTTTTAAGCTGATCTTTGAAGGATTTAATTACATTCAGAATTATTTCCAAAATAAATCATAATCTTAAGGGAGATTCTAAACATACTGTGTTGTGTTTCTCTGTATCACACAGGGATTTTAATATTTTTAAAACAATTTCAAATATTTACCAAAGGATTAAAATTAATCTATATTTCAAAACACTTTTAGGAATCATGCAAGTCTGATTTTCATCTAGATTAGGCATATCTACCTCCATGTAACAATTACCAAATTCTAAAAAAAAATCCACCTCAAATATACTTCTTGGGTGTTCTTATCTCACCCTACTACGCAATTCATTTTCCCCAGTGGAGGAATTTCACTGAATTCGATGAAGTGTGAGTTTTGTAAACTGTATCCTTGCCAAACTGAAATCTCTGTGACATCTGAATTATATTCTCTGCTGAGTTATTCTGAGCCTTCTAAGTTCTTGTACTCTATTCCTTGATTTCAGATCATCTGCTTAGTCAAAGACTCATTTACAGTATCTCACTCCCACCGTTCAGGAATAGTACAAACCAAAGATGAGCATGGAGCTAAATAAATTCTGATAAGCAGCTACTAGAGCCTGCTGATATTGCATTGGCAGGGAAAGAATAAACAAACCTATAAAGGTTTTCCAGGGCTTTAACATTTCAGCTTTTTTTGTTTCAGGAAACAAAACCAAAATTAATTAACTTGTTTTTTGAAACCTCTTGTCTTACTTAAAAAAGGAGGAGTAGGAAAGGTAAAGCCTTATTTGCATTCTGCTTCAATATGTTAGTGCACTGGAAATTTTAATACTTGTAGTTATGTGAAGAAAATACTCGTAGCTCACAGAGCTCTGTCTCTGTAGCACAGCACTTTCCATCCTGATTTTTGAAATTATTCCTATTATTAAATAGAAGTTCAGAAAAGTTTTGCAATTGACTTCCATCAGAAGAAGAGGGAGCCATGGATAACAGGATAAATGTGAAAAATCATTAAGTTCTTAAAAGTGTGTGTAAAATTCATTCTCGTTGAAGTATGTGAGGAATTTTCTATTCATTTCAGTGTAGTCAGAGTTTTCTCCCAAATTTCTAAATTCAGTATTCATGACCTTTGCTGCTTTGCCTGTAGTTCTCAAGACTGGTAGTGGTAGGTCTTAACAGATTTTTCCTTTCCAAGTTTTTGAAGGTGAGTAGCTTTTCAAAGATGCTGAGTTTTGTTTGCATTTCTGATCAATTTCCAACATATGTAACAAAACAAAAAACAAATTAAAAAGCAAGGCAGAAAGTCTAATGTCGGGCCTACTTGGTCAGTGGCCCTAGAGCAGGGTTTTGTGTGTAGTCCCATGGACACTGGGTTCCTGAGGCTGAATGACTCTTTTACTCAACTACAGGTAGGTTGAGCTTGCAACAGGGCAAGTCTTCTGCCTGTCCCAACTCACCTTGCCTAGTTTGCTGCTGTGGCTCATATACAGAGCACATGGCATGTGCATATTCAGGTGCAAAAGTTTTGGAATTAGGCATGGCAAAGTACTGTCATACCAGAAAAATGCACCTTATTTACTTATTTTCATAAACATCTGGCCAATCTAATGCCCTTGGTAAAACCACAGTTCCTGTGTGATAAAAGTTGTAGAGCCGTGTGGATAACCTGAGGATTCATCTGCGGTGAATGTGCTCCATTTCAGAGCTCAGCTGTTTAAGTTCTTGGCTGCCGTAGGCTGAATCTGAACCTGGATCTGAGCACCGACAGGACATCTGTCATTCCTGTGCTCAGTTACTCTTCCTGCTTTCCCTGGGTAGGAAAGAGAAAAACCTGACAGGATAAACTGGAACAGTGAGCTTGTGTTGACAGCTCAGAACTGAGAATTAGAAGCCGAGTGCAGGGAATGTAGCGGGGAGCTGGAGAACGGGTGAGAGGAAAAAGCCCTATGGAAAGATACAAACATCTGTGATTCAATATTTGATGTAGACTAACAGCCATAAAACTACTTTTTCCTATTCTTGAGTGTCTACTTCAAGTTCCTGCCAATTTAAAGTCTAATAACCATATTTAAATATACATCTATGCAGTTGATTTAAATATACATCTATGCAGTTGATTAACATTTTCTGTTAAAGTCTGTAGATCAGTTCTTATGAAATAAAATGTCTAGATGATTAGCATAGCTTAGTGCTTCATACTGATAGCCAAAAGAGACAATATAGGCCATTAAATGGAATTATTACAGAGGCTTTCAATGCACATCAGTTGGATTCTGTATGAATGAACAAATATTTTTCAAGAAATAGATTGTCTCTTCTACATTTTTCAACTGGCAATTGATCTCTGGTGGTATTTATGGTTTCTGCATTCCTCTGCATGGTTTCCTGCTGAAGACCGTGGCCGTGGTATCCTTGCAGTGACTGAAATCCATGTAGGGAATTTTTCTACTCCTTTAAGAGATGTGTCTAATGCGGACCTTTCTGTGAATCCATATGAATCTTCAGGTACAACAATCAATCTTGAACTGATTTCAACTGTTCATTAACAACTTGGGCTGTAAATTAGAAATCTGTGTGAGATTTAGTTTTCCACGGAACACTAATTTCTTGATGCTCTGCATATTCTCTCTGTATTTTCTTCTTGCAAAAAAGTCTGGTTTTGGATGCTCACACTGGACATATTACAATGGTGGCCAGTGCTATTTGGACAAATTTCTGCTCTCTCCTCCCTTTCTGCCTTATGGGCAGGACAGAAATTAAAAGCAGGAGGAATGAGGAGTAAGTGGTTACCTGCAAAGGAAAAGGTGCTATTTTGGAACTATGTGAATGAGAGAAGCAAGGCTTTGATATATGTCATATTTTCATATTGAACTTTACAAGATGATAAGATTTTATTAAGGTACTGAAGACATTGTCACCTGTAGCAAGCATGGCAAGTATGTGACTGCTTTCTTGTTGCTTTGGCACCATGCAAACTTTACTATGTTTCCTTTAAGTAAAATAGGCAAGACAAGGACAGAAGAATGATAATGCATCTTGGGAAGAGGCAGATAACCAAGATGGTTCTTATTCTATGCTTTGTGGGAGACCAATTAGGATTCTTTGGTGGATAGAGAGGTGGTCTTAATGTATGTAGTGCCCATCCCACTCCAGATAGATGATGAAAAGCCATGCAGCTAGGGTTCTCATGAGCAACAAACCATACTGTGCTCTTTGCCATTCATAAACAAGGTTTCCCTGGTAAAGGTGTTGCATACCTGAATTGTCCTAGCAGTGACTGTTTTCTAGGAGTGGCAAGCCTCCACTAGGAGTGGCAAGCCTGTAGTTCTCTGTAGTCTCTTATCCAGTACCAGCAATGCCCAGGAATTTGCAGTTTTATTCTGTTACAGACATCACAGGACTATGCACACAGGCCACATAAAAAATGATTCTGTTTTCTGGCTCTTTGCTCCCTTGAAATATAGAAATATCTTACAGAAGGCACTAGAGCTGTGTCAAAGATTCATGCTGTGATCTGCAATGACATGAGTTTGTTTGGCACTGGTGGCAGCTCATTTTTACTGATGGAGACTTCCCACATGTTGAACACAGACATAATCTGTACTTCTGCCAGAAATCATTGTTTCCCACCTGTACAGTATAATCTGCTCCTAAAACCTATGACCTATTTTAAAATCTTTGTCTTTATTGCTGCTTATGTGCAATATTTATAGAAACACCACCGAAATGGTCAGTAATACAAGTGCAGATAACAGATGTGTAGCTCTCCCCATTTTGTGGTATATTCTTCAAAGAAACAGTGGCACAGTTTTTTAGTTGTCTATAGATACTACTCAGCAAAGAAATCATATCTTTTTTCATTGTGGTGGTTTGATCCTGGCTCTCTCCATGGGCTGCAAGTGCTGGCAGAGGCTTGCTCCAACACAGGTCACAGCATCTTCTGTATGTCTCCACCTGCTCCAGCGTGAGGCCTCTCCACGGGCTGCAAGTGGGGTCTCTGCCTTTTCCATGGGCTGCGGGGGCTCACCCGCTCCACCATGGGTTTCTCCACGGGCTGCTGGGACATCTTTCTCTCCAGCACCTGGGGTGCCTCCTCCCACCCTTCCCTGGCCTTGGTCTCTGCAGTTTCTTACATCTTATCACTCCCTTCTCTGGTGGCAAAAAGCAGCTCCTTGGGGTTGTTTTCTTCTTGAATGTGATTCCCAGAGGTGCTGTGACCATCACTGATGGCCTCGGCCTTGGTCAACAACAACTCTGTCCTTGAATTGGCTGGTGTTTACTCTGTCAGGCCTGCAGAGAGCTTCTAGCTGCTTCTTGCAGAAGCCACCTCTGCAGCCCCCCTCCTCCACCAGAACCTGGCCCCACAAAACTACAAAAATAGTTGATCCACACGGAGCTGTTGTGCTGTGAATTGTACATAGCTTCCACTGTCTTTTGCATACCTGTCTCAGTAAATGATACCTGTTCTTTATCTTCACTTTCACAGTAGAACTGACTGCTCTGTTGTCTGTAGTTTGCCAGCAAAACTGCAAATAAAATTGTGGTGGGAAAATACTGTCCACAGATGAAAGTGCTTTATAAGTTAAACATGCCATGCAACAGGATGTTCAGATTACAGACCATTTTTTAAGCTTTAAAAGGTTTTCATAATGGACCTGATATTAAGTTGCACACAAACTAACTTAAGTTAGTAAAACCCAGCTGTTTGCTAACAGAGTAACAAATAACAAACCATAGCAGTTTAATCCAATGAGGGATTAATTAATATGATCTGAAAAGCAAATCATATGGTGGTTTTCAGAACAGAAACTGGCAGGAGACAAGACTTGCATATACGTAACACTACGCTGTAGCATTTCTGACTAAAGTATTGCAGCAGTCACAAAAACCTGCAGTGGTATCACATTAGCAGACTAAACTGGTCATTGAAAGGCTCAGGATAAGACCTGGGTAGACATTTTGTAAGGTTGTTTCTAGAAGCCGCAGGCTCTTATCAATCCAAATATTAAGATGTAGTAGCAGGAAAATGTCCAGCATTTCCAACCAGTTTTTAGTTTGTATATGCACAAATGTCCGTGTAAGACAGAGGTTGTGCTCTCAGTGTGAATAAATGTGGCATCTGCCAGTAGATTTGTCACTGCCATTGCTCTGTCCATGCAGATAGAGGGAGAGCAGAAAAGAGTCTCCAGCTTGGCCATGTGGTGTATGCCAGTCCTTTTCTGAACGTACAGAGTTGGGTTATTTTCAGGGGACTGCCATAGCCTGGAAAGTATTGGCCGACTGTCTCTAAGCAAAACTCTTTGCTGAGAGCATGGGTCAAAGGGGCCAGGAGCAAGGGCAGGAATAAACATAAAAGCACAGAATTTTTTTCAAATGCCTTTTATCTCTGTAAATACCATAACAAAATTGTGAATCTTTGTACATCTGTTTGACTGAAACCCTGCCCCGTTTTTACATGAGATGGGGTTATACGCATGACTTCCTTCAGGGCCTTTTCACCCATTTTAGTTTTTCTCTCTGAAGAAATGATCAGCTTTATGAAAATAGGCTTCTCATAATAGAATCATAGATCAGCAAAATATGATGATGTGAAATGGCTGTTGGGCTAAGAGAAGTGGTGTACTGGTGAGTACGCTGGCCAACAGAGAGCTGAAGTTGGCCAAAAGATATGAGTGATATCTGTAGGAATTTCAAATGATGGCAACAGGTATTTACTTGTGACCCTTATTTACATCTTTAGGCTGAAGTGAGACTCAAAACTCATTGTTCTTTAAGATGTGTAGCTCACATCAGGAGGATACTGCCAACTGGATTATATCCAACAGACATGGATTATTTCAGTCCAGTTTACCCAAACTTCAAAGTCTACCATGGTGTGATAGTTCATGAGAGCCATTTGCCTTCCACCAGCAGTTTGTAGTCCATTACCCTGTCTTGAGAAGTTCTGGGAAATTCTCATGCACTGTATCTTCTTCTCCAGCTCACGTATGGGAGCTGCTTCTACTATGTACCTCTTATGGATCATGAAGGAAGAAAATATTTTGGTATGCCCCTGTCTTACCACATTTACTGGTGCCATAAAGCTAACTGTAAGCAGAAAAGTACTGGGAGAGGACCCCAACCAGAATTTTAGGAAGACCAAGAGCATGACTGCCCCTGCCATGTCTTTACCCAACTGTTCCTGCTCCATACTGTGCCACCTCATCCAGTGGGCAATGGCAGAAAAGAGGGTACCACAGACAAACTGTTGAGTTTGTGGGGGAACAGAGGTTTCCCTAACTGAGGCAAAAACATCTGTGCAGACCCCCTTCTCACCCCATTGCCCCTCGACCGCAACCCCGGTGGCAGCCAGCCTCAGCAAAGCAGTTTAACAGCTCTGTGGCTGGCTGAGATTTCTTGCCAGATGGTTTTCCTTACTTAGACTGAAACGAGCTAAAGACTGTTAGCTTCATATTGGTGGCTCTGTCTTTCACAGGCTGCAAGAGCGGTCACTGAAATGGCTGGGAGGCTGCTACCGGGAGTTGTCAACATCAGTTATCGTGGGCTATTTTCTGATCTCAAGTGGTGCTCCTGTGCTGTGAGAGTTCTGCCTAATGTAAGAGTGGTTTTATCGTTGCTGAGTGAAGGCTGTTCCCAAGGCAGGAGGCTACGCGACTTGACAAGTTTTAAAATAGTGTTCATGTGGTGTTAATTGGCTTAATTGTATTAAATACAGTATTATGTTTTATTATCTGAGTGTGGAGTGTAGGATTTGTATTCATCCTTGAAGAAATAATGGCTCGCGCTTGCTGCTTACACAGCTCCTGCTTGTTACACAGCACGCACGGTCACTGATAACACGTATTGGTTTATTAAGGCAAGTGGCTCTGTCGCTGCGCGTATCTCGTGTGACTGTCATTAAGACTCACACTACATGTACCCAGAGTGATTTCAGCCAGGATCTCACCTTTCATAAAACAAGAATGGGGAGCTCCTCCTTTACTCCAGGGAGAGGCTCATGACAGCAGATCTGTTATGGTCTGCACCCTGCTTGGGAGGGCTGGCGAGAACTGCTGGGAGAGGAGATGAGATGTGCAGCTTACTCACAGCGTGAAGCAGCTTAGCTCTCCGAGGTGTAATTTTAAGCTCTTCTTAGATTTAGAAATAATGGTTATACTCGAGCCATTTTTATCTAGCTTTCCATACTAACCATTAAGTGGAACACTATATAAGAAGAGAGACTCTTTTCTAGCATGAGCAGATAGTTCTGTTTTACAGCTCTTGGCATGGTCTTACAGTGTCTGTTTCTTAATCCAGCTCTCTTTCTATATATATAGAGCTCAAAAGTAAACTTCAAGTAAAGCTGATGTTACTTTTATTTCTTAGTTGCTCTTCCTTTTTAGATGATTGTTTTATGATAGCAGACCCTAATGCTTCTGCAGCTTTTGACTGAAATGTGTGTGTTTGTGGCAGGTTTTAATAGTCAAATAAAGTTAAAAGTATTAAAATTAATAGGAATATAAAATTATATGTATATTTTTAAAATATAAATATGTGTGTAACATTTTCAAGAATTTAACTTTTAAGGATACTTTTCAAATTATATTATTTCAAGCAGATTAGTGTTTCAGTGGCATACAGAGATGCAGTAGAGTTTATGTTATGGCAAAAAAAGTGTTTTGAGAAGAAACCTTCATGGGTCTGTTTTTATTTTATTCTTTCATGGCAGTGCAAGTTACAGGTTCCAAAAAGCCTAAGAAAACGATGAAGAACATATTTTGCCAGCAAATACAGGTATTTTGATACATTAATCCTTTTACTCACGAACTCCAGTAGCATGTTGATACTTCCATACTCAGTAGACTGTGGTCAGTCCCTGGTGCCCAAGGTCAGGCTGAGGACTGGAACCGCAGCCATTTAGCAGGAAGTTTATACTGGTGCAGGCTGTGCCTTGGAATATTGAGTAGCACACTGTGGAAAAGAAAACCACAGGGAAGGGATGAAAACAGCTCTCCGTGCCCATGCCAACATACACCACCGGTTCAATGAGTGGTGGTTCAGTCAGTTTCACAGTGGGAGGAGGTACCAGCGAATGTTACATTATCAAGAGCAGTACCTCGAGGTGATGGTAAAGAGCTTGTAAAGGGCATGAGACGGTTAAAAAATAGACACTACCTATTTGAAACACACAAAAAAATCCACCACATTTCACTGCGCAATCTCCTTAAATATGGTTGTGTTGGGTTTTCTCTTGCTGCAGTTCCTTTGCTCTTTTTGCTGTCTGTGCAGTGGTTCTCTGTAGTCTTTCAGAAGGTTTATATTTAATTGAACTTACTTTCTGCTGTAAATATTGCACTATGAAATAGGACATTGGTGGTTTGGTCTGAGCAGAAAAAAACCTCAATAATAAGATGAGAGTAATAACTATGCACAGAGTGAATTTGTGGGAAATGGATTCCCTTCACACTGCGTTTTTTTCTTTTTTTGAAAAGTAAAATATAACTTCTTGAGATTACTGTAGCGTGGAGCCTGCTGTATTACAGGAAGGAAAAAGGGCTTGTAATCCCATGTGACAATAATAGGTGAAGGGACGATCATTTATCACAAAATAGCTGCAGATCTATTTCTCGGAAGGTCAGTTTTGACGTTTATTTATGAATCTTAAATTGGAAACTGTTTATAGTCTAATACAATTGTCTCCAAATACTCATTTTATCTTAAACACCTTTTTCCTTTCTTCTCTCCTTTTTGGCAAGTTCATGGTGGGATCAGTAGGTCTTGCAAGGCTAACTGTCTTGACGTCCATCTTCGAAGGTTTTAGCGTTGTTTTTTCCCCTCTGGAGGCAGAACAGTACATACCTTATAGAAATCAGTCTTGCTTTCCTCAGACATGTTTGTGTCTTTCTACCCTTTGTTAATACGATTCTCATTTAGAAACAGGAACTGTGAAATGTGCTGGGGAATAAATAGATCTCTTCTAAATAGACATTGTCAAGGAAGAGCAAAGGAAGTGAATCGTGCGAATTCTTAGAACTGAGTAACGTTTATTTCAGAAAAAGACATACTTCTCAGGTCGGAATGGCTTTTGCTTTGCACGTAAGTTACTTTTTCACTCCTTTGTAATAATGCTAACGATGAAATTTGTGCTAGCGGTTTGTGCAGATGGGAGGTTGCAGAGGGCAGTTTGGTAGCTATTTGAATGTACCCACCACCTTGACTGCAAAATTGGAAAAGCCAGCAGAGCCTGGGGGGACGCTGCATTGTGTCATGTGCGCCTGCCTGGCATTGTCAGGATAATCTCATTGTAGTAGAAGTGTTTTGAACTCCAAAACACATGGAAATGAACACACGCTTGGGGAAAACATGCACTGTAAGGTCCCAGCAGAGAGCTTTATTTAAAGGGCTGGGAGGGTTAGCGGGTAATTTTCCATCTAGTCTCCCTGGTTTTTTTGAGGGAAAGATGATCAGCAGGTCACACTAGAAAGGCAGAAGATAGGTCTGAAAAGGGTTGATGGTGCTCTGAGGTCCCAGAGGTAACTGTAGCGAGCTCTAGTTCCTCTACCTGCATGCTCAAGAGTAGTTTCATGTGGGCAACCGTTTTTTCAGGAAACAACCGAATTCTTAAGATCTTTGGTGTAGTTTGCACACAGGCGCTTTCTTAGGATGTTTGGACTGTAGCAGGTCACTGTATTGAGCCCCAGGATTTCACTCAGTTCTGGAAGTTTGCAGCTTTTTGCCAGGCTTCTGAGTGATTGAGAAGATTCTGTGTCCTCAGATGGTTGTGAAAGGCCATTGCTGGATGAAAGTTTGCCATTGCTGGATGAAACCCCATGCTGTTTCCATGGGGTTTATTGAGAATTTGAATAGCAGAAGGGACAAAGTTTACTAAATTTTTTTTTTGTGTGTGTTTGATTTATTATGGTATTAAACTGTGAATCTGGATATGTATATTGTGTCCTTCGGCTGGCATACAGAAATCAAAAGCTGAATATCCTGTTGTTGGACATAATTTCCAGTGAAAAACTGCACTTTTCAGTGATCTAAATTTCACATGGGTGACAGCAAAAATTATGTCAGATGGTTCAGTAAAGGGATTTCAAATGATCCCTAATGATTTCTTTGCTAACTGTTCACACAATAGTTTGCCACTTCCGAACAGAAAGGGTGATCCCACTCAGTAGCATTGGTGGGGTCGTGCCTTATGCCACAGTAGCGTACAGTCAATATAAATGTATTTGCAATATATTATATATGGTGTGTGGCCATATATGTGTGTGTGTATATATATATATTTGTGTGTCATTGTTGACTAATGAAGAATTCTTATTCGTATTTCAAGGAGCTCAGGATCTAGAGTTGTTCAGCCTTGTGACCCCACGTCATGCAGCTTTATGGCATTTAATTTCCATACCTTTTCAGAGGTGGATGATAAATATAACATGGTGCTGTGTAAAGTAAACCTCCTTGTCACAAGTGGTGAGTTCTCAGGAACTTCATCCCAGTGTACAACTAGTCTCTTCTTTATCAGAATGTTCTCTGAGATGAGGTGAAGCAAACTGGTGCAGGTTCTGGAATTGGATCAGTTAAGAGCGTAGTGGAGAGTGACATTTTGTTGCCCATTTTTTAAGGAAGTTCATGTACTATTTTTTATCATCTCTAGCACAGAAGGTGTGCCATTCATTTTACATCTTACTCAAGTTGTATTTAAGGTAAATCCTTGAGAAGTCCTTTGCATGTGTGTTGGATATCCATTTCATTTTTCTTTTTTTCTCTGGCAGATATTGGTGTGATCAGAAACGAGATGGAATTTTATGGGTTCATAAGTGAGCTCTTTCTGAACCAAAAGCTAGTCAGTTAGTCACTTTGGGACTGAGCTGTGGAGAAAGTGAAAGGTAGTGGTAGTATTGGGTATCAGCTTTGCTTTGTGGTGTTTCATTGGGTGCATAGCTCCCAGTTGACAGAATTGGTACTCACATACTTGGAATGAGCGAAATTGATGACATCTCCATTGCCTGTATTTCCAGACCTCCTTTCCTTTGGGTAGACTTATTCTTGGTCATTCTCTCTGTATTTATGTGATGTCCAGACCCTATTATTCCTGTACTTTTTGCAGACTGCTGCTGTCCACAATGATGAGTGGCTGTGTAGGTTCTGTGGTAGTTGTAGGAAATGGTGTTTTGTGATGGTGACTAGGGGGAAATCAGCTTCACGTGGTATATTCTTCAATTTCAGTTTCTAATACATTTCATTAAATGTGCTTTATGGATATATTACCACAGTCTCAGCATTCATTTAATTAATTAAACTTTACAGTCAGCAGAGAGAATGTTGGACCAAGTTTGGCTACAGGGAAATCCCTAACAGTGTAGAAGTTTCAGTTCAGGTATTCACTATCAGATCTTAATTAAGGGAAGAAAACCAAACACAAGCCATATCTAAAAATTACTGTAAATAACCTCGTTAGCCAAAATAAATTCCTGTTTCTTAGCAGCATAGCACTAAGACATAGAAATGTGCACAGCACAAATAAAAAAGCAATAGAAAGTGAAGCTATACTTTCTGGATACATCAGAAATTATTTGCATTTTTTCTTTTAACTTTTTAATATGCTTCATTGTACTATTTTCAATAAACTAAAACTGTTGAAAATAATTTCCTGGTCACTTTTGAAATACTTTGAGTAAGAAAGAAGAAAACCAAAAAGTAGGCAAATCACTGCAGTCAGGAGAAACAGACAAATTATACTGAACAGAAGAACCTAGTGAGGGCTGCTGCTGTGCAGCTAGGATGCTCCATTGAAAAATCTAGAGATCTGGGCTTCTGCAGTACATTGTTGGGGAAGGAGGCTTCAGGTGAGGTTCCAGTTTGTCTCTTGTTAAAGTGAATGGGTTAATGACATCTGCACGGAACCAAGCTCTCTCAGTGCTTTACCTTGAAATCGGTATTGCCGTCTTTCCACGGCAAACCTTAAATTAGTTGTGCTGCCTTCTTCTTGCAGTCCTTAATATGCAATGTGTGTGTGATGCAATAATTGCATAAAATGCTGTTAATGCTATCTTATTGGTCACAGAAAGTTCTACCTAAAGCACAGAAACTGAGCACTTGCTTTCACGTTGCTTCATGTATTGTAGAAGAGTAGTTTGTAATGATATTTCTAGCCAGGTTCAGAAGCTCCATCAAGAGGACTAAATGTACTTAATACTGCAGTGTGCTCAGATCCGTTCATCTCTGCTCTGATAAGAGAGAACTTCCACTCTGAATGATTAATGTGTTAAGCGGGGGGGTGGGGGTTTCAATATGAATAGGGTTTATTTAAATAATTAGGCTGAGATTCTCCAAGGGCCCGAAGAGTTTCTTGAAGAGTAATTTTGAGTGCTTGACTCCATTCAAGCAGTCAGTCTAGTGGGCATGTTCCAGGCCTGATATGCAGATTTCTAAAACTTGACTTTGAAATTTGAGAAGAATTCCCACTGATTTTTGTAGACTTTGCATTAGGAAATTTATTTTCTGGAAAAGCTTGCTTTAAAAAGAGTCTGTCATTTGAGACTGTAGAAATGCCCACTGGCTTGACTGACTTTCTGCATGTCAGATGAGATGAAGAGAGAAGCAACCAACCTGCTAGTATGAAATGGACCTACTCAAATGCGGAAAACCAAAAATGGGTAATAACTTCTGGATTTCCAGTTTTCCAAATTGCTCTTGCTAAGTTGCATCAGAATCAAGTAGAAATTGTGTAGAATTTTTCTGTGGGTGTTGGGTTTTTTTAATGTGGCATGGATTTCTTAGAAGTGTTTAATTGCATGAGTTTCTGGACTGTTACAGAAAGCAGAAGAAATTTTCAGTATTTATTTAGAATAACAATAATGAAAATATCTGCAACTGATGTACTGAGAAAGTTACTATCATCTTAATGATGCCTGTAGTTTGCCTTTACAGTGCTCAAAAATTGTGCAGACTAATGTTCATCAGAGTAAGTAGAAATGGGAGTTTCTTTCCTATACTCACCATAACCCTACTCGCTGATTACGGTGACTAAATCATAAATAAACTGGAGAAAGCCTGCTGTATTTGCAGTTTTGAGTTGAGCCAGCATATGCGTGGAACAGATTTTATGAGTATGGCATTGACTCAAAAATAGTGAGTTAGATAGAAATCTGAGTATCATTTTCAATATGTCAATTATTTTTTTGATTCCTTAAAATCTCATTATTCTGAGTTCTTACAGGAAAAGTATACTAATAGGAATTTTGTTAACTAGGTAATATTCTTATCTCGATGAACAGATTCCCAATTAAGCTCTGTTTTTGTTATGCTTGGTATCCACATATATTTGGATATAAACTACATTATTTGTTAGTGATTTCTTCCCTTCTCAGTGCTTTTTCTATTCTTTCTGCTATTTTATTTGGCCTGAAAAAACAGGTTGCCTCCCTCTGCTGGCTGAACTCATGTCTCCGTGTTCTGGAGGGTGCTCTTCAGACATCTCAGTCCAGAGAGCACAAATCATGAGTATTTTCTACTTTTGGTGTTACATTGTTATAAAAAAAACAGCAGTTGCTTTTCATTCTGTCAAACAGAGTGCAATGCTAGTGGTGGGTTGCTTTTGCTATCTGAAATCTTTTTAATTTAGGGCAGATATTTACAGCAGGTGTTTTCAAGGAATCAAAGTAGGTAGTCGAAATAAAGTACACACAGAGCTGGACGCTGTAGGGTTGAGATCATTTACCATGGTAGAAAGAGGAAAAAATAGGCAAGGAGGAATTTAGGTAAGTATTGTCATAGTGATGATGCTAAGTGTGTCACAGAATTACATGAACAAGATGCTATATACCTAGCTTGGGGTTTTTTGAAGCTCAAGAACATCATTTGATTTTAGAAGTAAATGCCTAAAAGTTTGTCTTTGCCAGGACACCCTTTAGCTATAAAATGGAAGAGGTCTACAATATTTAGATTAAATATATGAGTGTGAGATGTCTGTCTACTATTTTTTTTTTAAGTAATTCCCCCAAATCCCAAATGGCAGAATATCAGAGAGAAATTTTTGTGATTACTTACTGCAAATGATTATGGTTTGGATCTGTACACTATAAAACCACAACTGTCTTTACATTAATGAGACAAAAATATAAGAAAACTTCCTGGAAGACTGGAGTTTCCTTGCTTGTGAGTTCATAATGCTTTTTGTATATTTTATGTAATCTCTTTTACTGGCGTGCCTGCCTTATGTAATGTCTTAGTAATGAAAATGAGGCCATCTGCATGCTAGTCAAGGTTGTTCTCTGAAAGACATACTCTGTCTACAGCAGAAAACAGATTAAATCAAGACCTTCAAAACCTTCACAACCCTTTCAGCAAGCTGTGAGGGATCTTCCTCAAAAACTCCCCCTTACTTTCTTTAGAGCAGCCCATCTGACTATTGATGTGTTATCGATCCAGCTTTGGGGCTTCACTCCTGCATATTCCCATTGTTTGTTCTTTTTCCTATTCTGCTACTCCTAATTCAGTTTTGTAGTCTAATAAACTCTACCTTCTTTGCTTTGCATCATCAAGACCGTATTTTTTCCTTTCATTTTCCCTCTCTTACCCATATCGTTTTCCCTCTGCGTGCTGTAATTTCTTCCACAGTTAGGTATCAGAAATCCAACAGGTAGACTTCTGAAAAATGGCAAACCAGTGATCTAGTATTATTTATTCATTATTTTTTGGTCATTATGCAAGTATTTTGGTATTTTGTGTGTTCAGGGGAAGACAGACTCCCTGAGCATGCTGTAGTTCAAAGCAATGTGGTACAAAGGGGAGCAGAATGGGAAAAAATATGCAATACAAATACATCTTTGCTAATAAACAAACACACTGGTTAATTTTGCATCTGATACATAAGAGTTACAGTTAACCAGTAAGTAGGATTGTGTTGCCAGTCTCTGACTGGCATCTCATTCATTCTCTCATTAGAAAGATTCTTTAAAAGGTATTATTATCCCTCTGGATTTTTTCCCTTGTCTGTGGGAGATTTCAGTTCAGTCCTCCCTTTTTCTGTACCCTGCATCAAAATCATTTTTTGCCCCATGCTTGTCAAAGGTCAGGACGTTCCATACACATTTATTAAAAACATTGGAATAATAGAATACTTTTTCTTGATTTCCCATGTGTAACAGAGAGGTTGTGAGCTTAGTAAGTTACATGTACAAGAAAACCCTGAATATTGCAGCATCTTTGGGAACATGTACAGCTACAAAAATAAGAAAAAAATCTAGGAAATGGAAAGTACTCTTTTCAGTGCATTTTGGGGGTAAGTCATTGTTTTCACTGAAATACAAATTTGCCAACAGTTCCTTGAAAGATTTGCTCTGTATCTTGCCTTCCAAGGGTTTCATTTGGAGCATTGGCTGTCACACCCCTGAAATAGCAAAGCTATTTGGTGATTGGCAAACCTCCACCCACTGTCTTAATTTTCCTGGAGAATGCTGAGCCAGGGTGCTTCAGGATATACCTGCAGGCATGTCCAAACAGTAGCTTTGATAGCTTCACTTGAAGGAAGAGCTTTTTCCTCTCTCCTCTTTCTCTATGGCATCTACCTGGCACTAGAGCAATGGTATCCACCCTCTTGGTTATTATTCAACAGGCAGAAACTCGACACTGCCACCAGTGTGCTTACAGCATTCACAGGTAGAGAAGAGATGAAAGAGAAGTGAAAATCTTATGATCTGGATGTATTTGTTATCACTTGTAGCATCTTCATACTGTCACTGAGTGAGGTAAAGACTGAAGCAGGTCTCTAGAGCCTCTCATGGTGCCGTTTCGGTCAACCTCAGCAACCTGGGGGAACTTGGACGCTTTCTTTTAATGTATAATAATACTGACACAATGAAAAGCATATTGCATTTCTCATGTGTATCTGTCATACCTGTTTTAAAAAGGGAGGTTGAGAGAAATGCATTGTAGCATGGCCGCTCTTTGCTTTTGCTTAGCATTTCAGGATATGGTGCAAGAATTATGTATGCATGCAAGTGCCCACCCACAGATTTATATCACACATGCTTTCCTTTGAATTAATTACTCTCAAGACTTTAATGAAGCGACCAGCAGACAGTGATAAGCTGGATATTTGGAGACATTGTACCTACTTTGTTCTGCAGCCGCTAAGTGGTGCTGCCACCAAATCAAACCTTACTGGGCATCTTCAGTAAGGTCTGGCTGACTGCAGTACTGATCCGTGCACAGAAGATCCACAACCAAAACAGTGCTGTTTTACATTCTTCCCTGTCATTTCTTGTGCACGTGTACCATGGGGTGGGCACATTTGGTCAAATAGACTGACCTGATGCCTTGTATTAACAGCATACTTAGCACTGATATATTACTATTATTTAATAGCATCAGCAGTATGGCATAGGTTTTGGAACTGAAAAGAATGTTACATGTAAATTTTCCATTTTTAACTCTATGTGCATTTTTCTTTGTCCTATTCTTATCTTGCCTGCAGCAGTAGTACCTAGAATTTAGAATATTACTATTCCATATATCAAAAGGGCATTTTCTGGGAAGTGAAAATATGCCTGTGTGCTGATGGGTGTACAGAATGTGTATGTAAGAATTCTCCTAGCTGAAATATAAATACAGTAACTCAGAAACCCAAATATAGCTCAGCTTGGATTTCTTGATAACAGATCATCCCAGGTCTGAGTTTAAAAGCGTTTCACAGTCTGATGTGATTTACTGGGCGCATTTGCCTTTATTCCTGTGACAGAAGTCGTTGGCCTGATATTTGCATGAACTCTGGCAGGCTCATAAGTGGAACTTTTCCTCGTATTCAGTAGAGAAGAAACAGCGAACACTGTAACATTTAAAAACTTCTTGCCTATAACAAATTAGATGGCATTTATGTTTGTGTTTGTTATGACTGTTTGACTCGAAAGCCTATTTGCAGAGAAGGAATCTGATTTTAGTAAATCAATATAATAAAGCCTTTGATTTTTTTACAAAAGCCAGCTAGCTGTAACTTCAGTGTTGGTATTTCAAGGCCTCTCACTGATATTTTAGAAGTTTGTGGTTGTTTGAGCTTCCTTTCCAGGCCCTGGGGAAATAAGAGAATGGTAAATCAAAGCTCAGATCGCTGTTTGCATTTATTTTACTTCTCATTATGACATGTATGCAAACACTTAGAAGAAATAGGGAAAAGGTATAATCATGGTAAGATCCCTTTTATAGAACAAAGGGGAATACATTTCTAGTCTAATTTATTAAATTTCTCCTTAATACTATAAACTCAATTGAGTGCCTCATCAGGTTTGACAGTTCACTTACACTTCTAATTCAGTGATAGTACTGCTTAAAATAATTACTGACTCTTGAAGGATAATCCAAGAAAATAACTGGAAAGTATTTTTTCTGATCTGAAATGTGTCTTAATTTCTTCTGCTTTTCCTTTCCAAGTGAGGAAGTTTTATAAGTGCAAATTGCAGTCGAGTACTTAACTGCCTTTTAGAAAAACTTCCACATGCATTTGCTCTCTTCTTTCTACATTCCTTGCCTGTGACAACCAAAACCCAGACTATGATTGAGAATATATAATTAATCAAAAGTATTTGATAACATTCAGTGAAATCTAAGTGACACTTTTTTCAGCTTGCATGAATCCTTCAGCATAATTGTGAGAGTGGAGAAGAAATGCTGCTCATTTTAAGTATTGGGAAAAAGTTCTAAAAGTGCCATCCTAAATCTGGATGCTTTTGTCCCCATGTTAAAATGAGATGCTCTCAAGGCTGACTTCTACCCTATGCTCATGAGAGAGATTCTGTATCAAACTTCTGAGGTGACATAGAGAAGCTTTACCTACGTTGAGGTTAACAGAGAAATAACAGAATATGCCAGCTGAGAATTGAGGGACAAGATTTTAACCACCAGAGCTGGGATGATAAAAGCATCCCATAGGAGGTAACCCAACCTTTCACAGTTTATTGATCATTGGACTTGCACTTCTGATGTCATTAGTTACTCTTAAGATTTCATCTCCTAGCTCACGCTGTCTGCTGTGCGGGTCTTGCCATGGCAGATTCCTCCAGAAAGCCTCTTCTCTGGGGAACGGGCTCCAGATTAAGACATTTTCTTGCTTGGAACAGTGAACAATTATTACAGTAGTTTTCATACCTAACTCTTTAGTCATGACTATTCAAAACCATGTTGCTTGCTGAATTTCCTAGCATCGTCATAACAGACACTTTGCTTCTCTGTTAGCTTGGTAGCTCCCTGGCCATGAAGCCAAGCACTGCTGCCTTATCAGTGTGCCAGGGCTGCTCTTAGGTTACAGTGTGAACAAGGCTCCTGTAATGCTGCTTCTCAACGCAGAAACCTCAGAAATTTTAACTCTTTTCCCTGTATTCCGTCTCTGGTCAGCTGCTCACATCTTATTGCCTGGCCAGTTACTTTCTGCCCCACCTCCTGATAGTTACTTCATCTCTCACCTGCCTGCCAAAGTTTCCATCCTACCCTCTGTTCTTCATTCCTGAAACTTTCAGGTTGCTACTGTGACACTTCATTTTTTCAATCCTTTCCTTCTCAGTGTGTTCAAGGTCATCCTTATGGCTTTTCAGGTATTGGTGCTTTTCAAGTCCTGAATGCAGTGGCACATAAAGCTGGGGAATTGTAGATTTAAACTGGAGAGTAGATTTAAAACATTATCTTCATTTGGGGGGAATTTCCACTCTTCCCACCATTTAGAGTTGTTTTATGTACATTCTTCAGTGCTCTGATTATGTCATGATGGGTGGCTAATCCTTTTTCACTCTCTTTGAAGGAAGAGACCAAATGGAGGCAGTTTCTTTTACACTAAAATGTGCAAAACTGTTCTGGTTTGTTTTCTTTTTATGAAAAGCATATGAAAGCTTTGCGAAGTACTGGAAAACTTAACAACTTTAGGTGGGCTCTGTTCTTTAGAGCAGGGTTCAAAAGGGTAGCACTAGTATAAACAGCTCTCCTTCCTTTTCTTTGTAATACTTCAGCGAGTTGATATCTGGAGAAAGGTGTGGCCATTTCTTGGCAGAATGATTCTTCCTGATTTTACTTGGTTTGCTGTGTTTTCAGGAATGTGCTTTTATTGCCTAATACTGAAATTGCTGGTTGAAGGAGCTTGTCAGCTGTCTCTTGTCCCATGTAATTTTAGTTCAGCATTTCGGCTTTTGCAGCCCTTCTTGCTCACTTCATAAACCTTAACTACTTCTCCAGGAAAAGGCTTCCCTGGATCACCAAGCAGGAGGAAGAGCCTTTCTGGCTTCATGGCCTGCTCCTCTCTCCATTTTCCTTACCATGTAACTGAAAGATTCCTTTGGGAAAGGGTTAGCTTGAATCCCTGCAGCCCCAGCAAATTCCCACAGTTCCTCTCATGTAAGAATTATAAAGGTATTAGACAACATGTTCTGGTAAGCAAGGTACTAAAACTCTTCTTCATTACACCTCAAATAACGAGTGGCGACTGTTCAGCTGATCACAGCAACACGTGCTTAAGATCCATGATTTTAAAGATAGCATAAACATCTGCCAAGAAAAGTAACAGCCAGAAAAAGAGAGGATTGCCCCTCATGGGAAAGGATGATAAGTTGAACTGATATACTTTTGGATGTTTTCCTCCAGCACTTGTGATTCAAAAGATCTGTGTATTCTAATACACCAGAAATTGAAACAAGTCACTGGAAACAGGAGCTCGAAATGCCATGTCTTAGTGAAAGACTTACAGTCTTTCAGTGATACCCATTTTAAGGAACAGTGACAAAAAGCAAAGCCCCAGGGTTAAAACAAATCTTTTACCTCTCTTTATGCATGCTGCAAGCATCTAAATCTACTCAGCATTTTGCAAGTATCTTATTTTCTTTCCACAGAATGTCAGAAGCACTGCGGGAAGTGCCGACTATGGAATAGAATTGATACGGATGTTCTTCTAGACTATTTTTGTTACTATGTTTCAAGAGAAAGGCAACCGAGTATTTATAGGAAAAATAAATACATATGCCTTTTGCAGTGTGTTGTAGCTGAAAATTAAATATTTTTCTACTCAAATTTTGGCATATTTCCTGGAATCACTGAGCTTTCAGTAACATTTTAAGTTAATATTCTGCAGCCTACTGTTTTGTTCACCGCAGCTAACATGAGCTCAGAGGGTTTGTCTTTATTTAACCTTAGAGAAGAATCCCAGGCTTGCTCTGTAGTCAGCAGAGCTGTTGGGGAGGATCTACTCCAGACCACAGTGGAGAGAGCACGGGCAGGGTCCTACTCTGAATCCTGCCTGCTAGAACCTCGCTCCATTGTTAAAAAAAAACTCCTTAAAGTGATGTTAGCCTTTATCAGACTCTGATTATTATCTTCTTTCATTATCCATCCTCTTCCTTCTTTGGCTAGTAGCTTGATGGACCCTGTTCTTAGTCTTGCATCCCACCGCTCTTTGTGATGTTTGACAGCTGAGGGCACTGGATTAGGACATTCTTTTTCTACCTATCCTTGTGTGGAGGCAGTGAAAAAAATACAAAAAACCCTGATGACAATAAACGTCCTGCATCACCTTTGGTCTTTTGAGATGTAAAATTGCATTGGGGTATTGGGGGAAGATGCTCCAGCTAAAAGTCAAAGCTTTTAGAGACACTGGTTCTGATTCTCTGCTCCATTACACACGTTTCACACTGATGTAGCTCCATGGAGCTGATCTGTCTGTCTTGTCAGCTGGTAAGGAGAATGTAAATTGCCTGTGGCATCAGGACCACCTAACAGAGAGCAGCAAGCCATTCAGTTTGATTGGGGATGTTGCAGTTCCTTGTTCAGAATCGTTTCGTTAGTGAGGTTAACTGTTACCCAGCTAACCATTAGCCATTACAGTTTTTAAGATAGCAATTACCCCCAAAAGTTAGTATTTGCTATGTCAGCAGTTAGCAATAGTATTGGCAGTAACCTTACTGTTAGCAATATTTATGCCAAGAAATAAATGCTTGTCTTTGTTTGTCAGTAAACATTGCAATTTAAATTTCATGAAAGATTATGAATTGTTTTCTATGGGTACAGGTCTCTTAATGTTTATTTGCCCCCACGTTAATGAATGAGGTCCAGTTGAACTTGATAAAGTAGATCTTCCCATGCCAGATCTACCAAGTGCCTGAAAGTTCTTGAGAATGCATATCTGATCAAACTCAGACTTTCTTCAGTTGTCTCTCTTACAAATTGCAGAAGGAAATTTCTATTAGAAAAACCTGGAGGTTCCCCCTCATGTTTACAGAGAAGCGCTCTGAAAGAGAGGGAGTGGGATGTTCATCCGAGGTAGGAAGCATAACCAGCTGGAATCGCCCCGCAGACCTGTGGGGGTTGATTTGCAGCCAGTATCTGCAAAATAAACTGCGGGGTTCAGTTTGCAAACACTGTTGTGAACCAGACCCTGCGGGCTTCGGTTTGCCAACACAGTCGCGAACCAGACCCTGCGGGGTTTGCTGAGCTCCAGTTACTATTACTGCTCCTAGTAAGCCTTATTATCCTGTCAGAGAAGACGTAAGAAAATCCATCTCTCCACTTTAAACATGATAAGCCTTTGTCACCTACAATGCAATTAATGCTAAAAATAGAAGAGCGGCGATGATAAGATTGTGACTTGCAGGCAATGAGCCATTGTCCAAGTAGCCGAGACTTATCTGGAGGGCCAGTCAGCCTACACGGTTCGCTGTCAGTTTGCTGATTGCCATTTCTCTCCGAGTTTGATGAAATATTCATGTCTCTGCTCTGCTCTCTGCAAGCACTATTGATTTCTTGTATAAACGCAGCTATATTTAGTCTAGACAAATGGAATGTGGATTGCTGCTGAATAAATGGGATGAAAGGCTGGGGGTTTGCCTGTCCGTTTCTCTTGGTCTGCGGCAATTATTTATAATCAAGAGTAGTTTTTGTAAGTTAAAGGTGATTTTTTATAATTTAGTGATTAGTCTCGGTACAAAAGTAAGCACTTAAACACAATCATTCTGTGGGGATAGCAGGTTAAAAAGGCAAATTATGCACTGAGGTTTACAATCACAGTGACTAGGATTTTAATTTTTTCTTAAGGCCCAGAAAATTGTATTTTCCCAGAATTTTGAGAAGAAAATAGTATGATCAGAAGAAGAGAATTGGGGCTTTATAAAACTTTTTTACTAATAGATTTGATTGTACAGTTAGAATTCCGTTCTCCCCATTTGCTGCAGTTTCATCTTTTGCTGCTTCAGTTTTACTGCTACTGCGTGCTGGAACACTCCCACTTCATTTCGGTTTTCTCCTTGAAAACAATTACAGCTGTAGCAGAGCAAAAGGAGAAAACATGCTGAAAATCTTGTTCCCTAGTCATTTCCGACAGCTTGTTTGTTTTCAGTTAATAATCTTATTTTCCTATGAAGATAGTGGAGCAGGAGGAAGGGGAGTGATTGTGTTTGTGTTCCACTGTCCCCGTGTGGATGGACTCAGAACTGCCAAGCTTTAGCAGGGACCTTCTGCTTGTATTTATTTTCCTCTGGTAGAAATGTTGCTAGCTATTTTTTTTCTTCTGCTGAAACAGATAGTAGTTGCACTGCCTCTTTGCTTAAGGTGAAAACCTGTGCTTACAGGTATTGTAGTGAAAAATCATCAAATCTCTCTCTTCTGCTGCTTTTTATTCTCTTTGATTTAAAATATGGACATAGAAAACCACAGGATTCTTCATTAAGTATTTAATGCTGGATATATACCATTGCTGCAACAAATTGGAATAATTCAGGATGTTTTCATTTTCTTACAAGCCATACATAGTGTATTGCATCTAATCCACTCCAGGCATGGTCATTACTGTTAGAAAAGCTGTGTTAAAGCTTCTTGTTTTCTGTGTCAAATTATTTTCCTATAATTTTATATGTGCTACTCCTATATGTTTGCTGGATATGCTTACATGGGGTGGCTGTGTGGCACTGGGTAGCTGTTTCACATGTAACACCATCCGCAGAAAATCTACACGCTAGCTTTGGGAAATCTCTAGCAATCATGGAGTGAGAACTGAAGTGCCCTGAGTATTTATTGTGAAGCATTAATAATAGCACTTAGGAGATTCTTGCAAAATATTGCTCCATTAGGTGGTTTACTTGTTAGTCTGTTTGGAAGGGTATTAATCTGGGAGTACATGTGCAGAGAATGGAAAGAAAGTGATAAAATCATTTGTAAAAGCCTCCAGCTGCGGGTAGGAATGTCTGAAGTTTGCGTACAGCATAGATTGCATTAGTGTTTTGTTAGGTCTGTACATTGAAACAGTCCTTGGGTGAAATTGGTCTTTTCCCCAGTAGGAATGATCTCTGTTCTCCTTCTCCAGTTATGTTTAATATATATTCTCTTTGTTGTTTTCCTCCCATAGTGGATGTAAAGTCAGAGGTTCCCGTGGGATTAGAGCCTATCTCACCATTAGACTTGCGAACTGATCTCAGGATGATGGTTCCCATGGTGGACCCAATTATGCGTGAAAAGCAGCTACAGCAGGAACTACTTCTGATCCAGCAGCAGCAGCAAATTCAGAAACAACTGCTGATTGCAGAGTTTCAGAAGCAGCATGAAAACCTGACCCGCCAGCATCAGGCCCAGCTCCAGGAGCACATAAAGGTAGCAACATTTTTCATTTATCCTTCACTTTATCTGCAACCTGAATATGCTTAGACAGACATGAAAAGCGAACGTGCCTGAAAGGTTCCCTGTGACTGAAAAATGGCGTTTGAGTGCTTATTTCTCTGTATTTGGGTGATAAAAGCCTTTTCAAGCAAAACTGTTAGCACCTACCAGTGAATTGCTCAGAGCAGAGCAAGGCATTACTATGAGAATCGTGAAGCCACTGTATCCACAGAAAATCAAGCTACCTATTTTACCAAGGTGGATTTTCAGTAGGATTTCAGTGTAACTGTGAGGTTTTGAATATATTAAAAGACTGCTTTTTGGGGCTTTTGTTTGAGTTTGTGCCCACAAATCAAATTGATAGGCGAGTACATGCCTTTTGCATCTGTAAAACAGAGGCAGGCCCTCAAAGTGTTGTGCTGTCTCTGAGCTGCCTCATATAATGCAAAAAGAAAATTACTTGTGGGATTACGTGTGCTACATTGGAATTGCTAGAACAGATTTTAACGAGGAATTTATGTGCTTGCCTTTCTTTTCATTTTTTTCCTTCTGATCCATTTGCCACTGTGCTCCTGTGCTAAGCTCCTGCTCCATGGAGCTGACCAACGCAGCGGAGCACAGCAGCCAGAGTCGGGTGCTGCACTGGTAGAAAACCACGTGCAGTTTCCAGGCATTTTTGCCAAAAGAGAAAAAAAACATGAAACCAAAGCAGCAGGCTGCTACCTGGCATTAGAGTTAATTTTAGTGACAGTCAGTGATGTGTTATCCTGCTTAAAAGACTGGAGAAATTTGGTTGAGAGGTAAATCAAAGCGAACTCTGATAGTCACTTATTCGAGGGGGGTGGTTTTAGCTAGGGCTGACCTGGGAAACAGTGCAAACTGCACTTTCTCATGTATTTTTGTTCTGTGTAAGTTACAACAGGAACTCCTAGCCATTAAACAACAGCAAGAACTCCTTGAAAAAGAGCAGAAGCTGGAGCAGCAAAGACAAGAGCAGGAACTGGAGAGGCATCGCAGGGAACAACAGCTTCCTCCCCTCCGAGGCAAAGAAAGAGGCCGAGAAAGTAAGAGCCAATGTACCATGAACCCTCATAAGAAATAAATCTGGTCCCCTTTGCCTTCTCCCAGCCAAAATGGGTGAGGAACTGGAACCTGAGTCAAGCCTATTACTGGGTGAAATACGCAACTAGAGAAGTCAAAGCCACATTTACAGAGAGGCAGGGCCACATTGCTGGTTTGTGTGCAGGCTTGAAGGACTCTGGGAAAGCACATTTTGACAGACCTGTGTATATGCCTCTCAAGAACCTAGCACTTCTTCTTAAAAAAGGAGAGAATCAGAAAGCCTAAAGCTTCACTTGAAAACTTCTTTCTGAAGAGCTTATTTTCCAGCACAGAAAGCAGTAGAAAACAGAAAAAAATATGAAATTACTTGCTGATTAACTAATTTGAGCAGTTTCAAGACTGAAAATATAATGAAATATTTAAGAATGCCTTTGGCTGAATACTTTTTCTAGTACTTTTTCGAACTGCCTTGTGTTTGTTCTTGATGCCGTTTCACAAGGCCCCACCAAGAGTTATTTCTAGCTCATATATATATATATATATATAGCTGTAAGGTAGATGACAAAGGATACTGGTGGAATTTGGTGCTCACTAGAGGGAGACAGATACAAATAATTCTCCTTAGTGAGGTCAGTTTAAAAATCAGGTTGAAGTACATTCTGAAGGTATTCAAAATGAAGCTGCCACAAGCAGATACTGTTACTTGTCCTTCTCAGTGACTGCAAGAATTAACCGTGACAAAGTCTGAAGCATAAAAGAGCTGTACATTATGCTCATGCCTTTTTTTATTGGGTGGAAAATTTTATCAGTTCAACAGCTGATAAATTTTTTAAAGTTCTATGGTACGAAGGCTTTAGAAATTCTAAGAGGCTTTAGAAATTGAGGTGTCCATGATACTTCCAGTACTTTAGTGAATGATGAATTCATGAAAGCATCACCGGCCTGTGTCCCCAGCAGTGGGAGTGTGGCAGAAATTGCAGGAACAAAAGGTTATGAAAAACAGCAGGTTATGAGTGGTATGAAAAATCAGGCTCCCTACAGTTGGGCTTTACTAGAGCTGCCACCGAAGGAAGAACAGCAACGGGAAATCAGTAGCTCCCTTCTCAGTATGGCTTGCTGGGTTCAGTATGTAGCAGCCAAACAAGGAGCACTTGCGACCCACCCCAGCGTTTTCTGATGATGATGATCTACTTAATGAGTAGGGGAAGGAAGGAAGGTGCAGGCAGTGGAGTTAGGATGTGAAGCTGAAAGATAGTAGAAGTATTTTATGGGAACTGGGTCACACAGGGACATGCTCACCAGCTAGCTGTGCTGTCAGGGGTGGGTAGCCAAATACTTAGAGATCAGCATACCTGTAGCATAGCTGCTACTTTCAAAGATACGTTTTTTCTTCCCTTTTTCTGTCACTGTTTATGTAAAACTAAAAGAAGATTTTTCTTTTTCATGTTTTTTTAATGAAAAGTATTATGGCTGTGAGTAAGAAGCATGTTCCATGCTGCAGGTAGGAACTGGCAGTTTAACCTGACGTTGACATGCCCTACTTCTTGTTCTGTATTGAGCTAGCCACCAGGAGAGGTCAAAATGCCCTGTGTCTTCCTGCTGTTTTGATCGTTCTGTTCTTTTTGTGCCCTTAAGAGTACAATAATCAACTAAGACTCAGTTTCAGACTGTCTTCCAGACATCACAGGTACAGGATCTTAAGTGGCATGAATAAAAAGTCTCACTGCTGGCTCTTTCTGGGGCATTCTGCTCATAAACAAGACAAAAAAACTGTTCAGAGGACAGTTTTGCTGTGCTATTACTACTACTTTACTAAAAGTAAAAACATTCTTTCCCACAAAGTGACCTTTTGCCACTATCTTTTCAGTTCTATCCTTGGTTTTGTATTTGGGAATTATTAGGAAATAATTTAAATTCTTTAGATACATCTGGCACTGGATAAATAGCCTCATCTACCTCTTGAAATATTCCTTATGACTTCACTGGATTTCTGGGTTATGGCCAGCTCCAGTTTTGTACAGACAAGCATTTAATCTGAATGTTACCTTATTTTGCCTGATCACCAATATTTTTTACAGTTTACACCACTTCCAGCAGCAAGATGCAGGCTCTTTTTTGTCTTTTGTTTTTCCTCAAACATGTTATTTTTTAGGTAAAGATATGTTTAATTCTGTGTGTCTTAGGGGCAGTGGCCAGTACAGAAGTGAAGCAGAAACTTCAAGAGTTCCTGTTGAGTAAATCAGCAACAAAAGACTCTCCAGCAAATGGGAAGAATCATTCCATGAGCCGTCACCCCAAGCTCTGGTACACGTATGTTCAGTATTAAGCTGTTTCCTTGCCTCGACAAGGTTATCTGTTAAAATTTCCCAGAATGCTTCTTCAAGAGGGGTATTAAGGGTCTGTCTCCAGAACAAGACAGTAGTAGAGTGAAGAAATTACCAAAAAGCCAGAAGTGTAATGTTTCTATCACAAATTTTACAACTATGCCAGTCATTTTTCCAAGTCTTTTCAATTTTTGCAGTTAGAACAACTTTGTGTTTGATCTACTTGGACTTTGTATCAATCACAAAACTTTTTCATTCTCAAGAAGATACTGGTTTCCAATGCAGTTACTTGAATGGTGTAAGTAACTCACATGGATATGGGAAGGATAGTTTTCATTTAACTTTTCTTATTCGGATGGCTTTTAGTATCCAAAACTGCATACATCTTCTTGTGATGCCTTGGCCTTGATAAGAACCTGCTTAGACCATTCAAACAAGTGGGTTTTGAGTCATGCACTGGGGCTATGAACATTTTAAGAGTTTACAGTTCTTACACTTTTTTATCCCCCCCTTTTTTTTTCCCCCTTTTTTTTTTTTTTACCAGTCAGATCCTTTTTAACATCCTTATTACAACAGGCACATAAGTCAGTCCAACAAAATGAACTCTGGCTGCATTTCTGAAAGACTTAAATGTTATGCCTGAATCAACCTTCAGTACAACACACAGAAATGCATATGGCAGGCTAGATTCCATTGAGTATTTGTTCTTTTTGAACAGAATTACTGAAGGCCTGCCCTTGGAGTTTCCATTCTGAGCTAATCAGAGCATTGTGGTAACATGATTTAATATTTAGTTACATTGTTTCTGGTGGAGATAAAGCTCTTAATTATTATTTTTATTCCAAATAACATGTAAAATTCTCTTGAGTATGTAAGATTTCTGGACTAATAATCTGATATTTGTTCTGAATCTTTGAATGAGTCAGAATTGAGGAGCTCTGCAGAATATGTCTTTTGCTACGCTGAGGAAAGTAATACTTCCTCTCATGGCAGTGCCCCTTTTGACAGAGATGTATTACTGTTTAACCACACTACATTGGAAAGATAGGGAAAGACTCTGTAAAAGGCCAAGTAAAATTATGTTTCGATAAACACAAAGTTTGAAAGCTTCCCTCCTTTCCCTCTGCCTCCCTCTAAATAGAAAAATCAACCATACAAAACAAAAACCAACCCAAAACCAAAAACAAACCGACTGTCTCGGGGCCAAGTGATGCAATTCCTTTGCAATTTGCAGTTCCCGTGCTCAGAAAGACCTGCCCACGCTATTTCTTTTATCCAGCAGTTGTCAGAAAGCAATCTTCAGCTTGGAGCTTCTCTCCTGATGTGAGTGGTGTGCTGCAGAGTGGTGGCCTCACAAAACTTCCAAGCTGAACTTAAATGCAGGGTTTTATCTAATTTGTCCACTGAATAGTTTGCTCTTTTTTTCCCCAACAGATAATAACAGCTCAATAATTCTCATTAGTTTTATACAAGCCCCCCCTGCCCTGAAAGCCCTCACATTTTGGTAGAAGAGGCTAGATCAATGTACATCTATTTGTATGCAATAAACAAGACTTAAATGACTTTTGCTGTGCCTCAGCTGGTTTATATTAAAATGCAACGATCTAAAATGGTCAGTTCCCCAAACTGGTGACAGATCCTGTCTGTAGGTCAATGTGACTCTTATCCTATGTGACTTTTATAATGAGTGCAAAAAGCACATTCTAGGGAATCCCGAGGAGCTCCATAACTTACTGTAAAAGTGAAATTGGTTACATGAGCCTGTGGTTTGTGCACACTTAGAGGAACAAGAACATAAACACAGCTGAGACATGTGTACCACATGTGTAGATAGTTACTGCTGGTCACCTCAGCGACTGCTAATTTGTGACCTCTCTGTGTCTGCTCCAGGGCTGCCCACCATACCTCACTGGATCAAAGCTCTCCACCCCTGAGCGGGGCCTCGCCACCATACAAATACACTTTACCAGGAGCGCAGGATGCCAAGGATGATTTTCCACTTCGTAAAACGGGTGAGTTAGCGTAGTTTATTTGAGCCCCTTACCCAGCCATTCTCCCACCCTTTATTTTAACCAGGCTGTCCATCAGCAAGGCATAGATCATAATCCACAAAGCCTGTTCAGGATGTTGCTGTGGGTAAGTTCGAAGATCCTGACTGCATCTTTACAAGGTCAGACTGACCACGTGGTTGGTGTTTCCCAATGCTAACAGCTAGCGCGAGCTTCAGTCCTGATAAATTTAGTTTCCAAACAGACTGTCATTTCACAGGTCTTTATGGCATTATTTTCTTTGTCTGAATATTACTTCTGGGTTTAATTGCTTGCTCTTTTTAGCACGATAGATACAGTATCTGTCTTCAGATGGTGTGCTGCCTTTAGACAATGTTTTTTTCAGGACATTTTGAAGGGAGTTCATGAAAGAGGAGGATTTGGATTAATATTCTATTTTGTATCATTAGTTGTCAAAGTTTGTATATGTGAATACACGTGAATACACACGCACCCATCGCTGTGTGCTTTTCACACATAGGAATGTGTAATATTGTGCAAGAAAATGTTCATTTGAATGTTACAGAATGTTTCAGAGGATGTAGCACCTGAATGTTCTATCTTGACAGCAGGTGAACTGCAGATTTGACTTTTTCTGCTTTGTAAAGAAAGCTAGAAGGATGGTGGTGGAGTCCATGTGGCTGTTGCCTCAGGTCCTTGGTGCAGTGACCGGTATCCAGGAATGCAGGGAGACACTACAAGGGGGGGGCTGGTGGAGGGGAGAAAAGAAAACATTAGATTGCTTATTGCATGAGTCTGCTGTTGAGTGATATAGTTACATTCAGAGAGAAAGTCTGACCCCCTACTGTGCTAACAGCCTTTGAATGTGATTTAGCCACTGGGAGATTGAAAACTAACTGCAAAACTGGTACTGACTTGAAAAGAAGTGGCATTTGGAACCAGCAAACACTCAGAAAGAAAATCCAGCCTGTATCTAATACTTTGGGGCAGACTCTCTAAGCTCATGTTATATCCTCAAATATTTTCAAAGGAATGAAAGCATGAAAAGCAAAATGCTAATTTATTCTAGCTGAATTACTCTTTGTACAATATAACAAGATTCTATAAAATCTTGTTCAGGCTATTCAGTCACAATAAGCCCTTATGTGTTTTTCTGCCTAATAGCACTGTACAACATAGATTTTCTGTGCCAATAGGATATACGTTTTAATTTTTAAACAAAAGGATACACTCTGCATCTTCTAAATGCTGTGAATTCGTCTACATGTTTTTGAAATGCAAGTTTTATTTTTTCTTGTGTGTTTATATATCTTAAATGTTATGACTGATATTTATGATGTGTCAGACTGTTGATCTGTAAAACAAAACATTTTCAAACATTGTAACAGTAAAGTTCTCGTGCAGCTGCTAATACTTTTATATCTCTGTGGGGGTTTCAAAATATTCCTTAATTCAATTCCCATTGTCTGCATAAGAGGACTATAATATAATTAAATCCAGATGTTTTCTATATGTTATTCCAAATATTTGGGCATGCAATGCATCAGTTCCAAGATTGAACAAAGGACATGATGACTCTCTGAAAAGATATCTACAGAATAAATAGACAAATACTAATATAATCATTAGCATAACCATTTCTATGACATTTACATAGCGATTCTGATAAGCAAATATAAATTAAGGGTGCAGCGTGTTCTGTATTAGCAAGGGAGTATATTTGATATGTCTCCACATCCGTGAAAATAGCAACTGTTAAATGCCGTGTTTACACGTCCAATCTCTCAGTATACTGAGGAGCTGTTTAATTCCAGCCCTCAGCAACATCCCCACAAAGTGTCCGATGATTGTTCATCAGGTTGAGAGTAAAAGCAACAGGAACCAGATCGACACAAGTCAAATGACCCTAAACTGATCTGGGTGGTTATAGGGCCATCCTCCAGGCAGAGGGGACATTGTGGAGCCTGTGTCATCCTCATGGGACCTTACTAGACAAAGATGTCCCACGAACGCTCCTGTATATGGACAGGCTATAAGCCTGCAGAAATCTGACCTTTGCCATGAGGGGTGAACCTCTTTTCCTTTCCTTTAGGCTGTGAACGCTTATTGCCAGTGGCTCCTGGTAAACCCTGTGTGGTGCTGAGCCTGCATGAAGTCAGCGATTCATATGAAAGCAAACCTCACATTCCTTTCAGGCTTAAGAAAGGAGTACCTGTTGTGGGTTTTAATCACAGCTCTGTTTTGCTTCTCAATTGTATCTTCCATATTCATAATATAAATACAGAAGTGTCTTTCTCTTCTCCAACCTTAATATGATGCCCTTGGAAGATAATTCAGATCGAATCGCTTACTCTAAGATCAGATTTAATGGGCAGCAAAGCTGAATGATTCTTTCCTGACAACCTAATGTGTTTTTCAGTGCTGAGGGAACTCCCGAGTGTCACACAGGCATTGTAAATCATGAGTCTTGCTTGCTCATTTTCTTGTTCAGTAATCTATTTAACCTTTGCTTAATTAGTCCTGAAGTGACATGTCTATATTAATCTTTTAAAAATTAATTCAGAGACACTCCAGTAAAGAGGAGAATGTTCTGCACAACATTCACTTTCCTACCATCTAGAAATGATGGGATATGAAGATAGCTAGGGGAACACTTAGCAGTCTTGCTGCTTGTGTGTTTGCAGTTAGGTACCGAGGTTAACTTCCTGGTTGCTGTGTGGTTGCTCACTAACTCTCATAGCCATGTGGATTACTCTTTTCTGTACAAGATGCAGCAGAACTTCTCAGCAGTAGGCTTCTCACAGCTTAGCTGCGTGGAGGATTGGGACCATCCGAGGGGCTAGAGGCCAGGATATGCAGCTCTTTGCACAGCTGTATTCAGATGCTCTGTGTTGACAGACTTTCAAAAGAGCAGAGCAAGGGGAGCTATTGCTTCACTGGACAGATAAATATACCATAAGGTGAAGCCACACATCTGTAGATGAGAGTAGACTTCAACTTAAACAGCAGAAGATGGAATTTTTGAAATGCCCACGACTTTCACCATGGATACTAGTTGTGTTACAAAAACGTGTGTTTTCTGCAAAGCACCCAAAAAATTCGAGCAGCACATGGCTCATTAGCTTTCAATGAGACTAATGCATCTAAATTACCCAGAGAGGTTTGAAAATTCCTCCCCATTAATGAACACTTTTGAAATTCATACTGGCTGTTGTAAGAGCTCTGATGGGAGCTGGGCACTTTTGAAAACCTGATCATTCAATATGGGGAACTTCTGATTGCTGATCTCCATAATTCTGTGTCTGTCTAGCTGGGAAAATATTATCTGCTTGACAAGGTTACTGTAAAACTTAACAAAAATGTAGCAAACCACAAGGATTTGTTAGAATAGAAGTTCTTTTCAGAGAAAGTCTTTTTGGGTTTTTTTAACCTTCTCAAAATAAATGCAGAAATTCTGGCAAATGGCCATAATATTTGCATTTTCTTCAATCTGTAACATTTCATTTTCCATGTGCAAGTGTTGATGCAAACCAGCAAAAGCCGGTAAATTCCAATAAAGCTTAGTTCTCAAACCAGAGTTGCATGCTTTTAAAAAATGTTGCTGTTGACAGAATTTCTGCATTTTGCCTCGTGTTTTGGCTTTTGCTGGAAGAAATTCCCAGGGACATGAGAATATCAAGCATAAACTGTTGGTTGGTTTGGGTTTTTTCCTGAGTTTAGCATGATCATTGCAGAATGGGAATGTCTATCAATGTTTCTATTTATTTTGGGTTTATGCCAGTTGTGTCTTTCCTTGCTAGATGGAGTTTTAAGCTTACAACTCGCATTTTTCTTACGGATGTAGAGATCATTCGCAGTAGTGCTATTTGAGAAGCTGTTTGTAGCTTGCTTTCCAAAAAATGGAAGCATGCTCAATGGAAATACAGCATGTGTTTTTTTTAAATAGCAAATAGTACAAGGCTCTTGCTTGGAAGGGGGAAATTATGTAATTCCATACAGGAAAAAAAAGAGGAGATGAAGGATTGTTTAATATTGTGATGAAAGAGAGGAAGAAGGCTGCGCTCCACAGTCATGAAGATCACTTTGTAAAAACCATATTGTTAATCTGATTAGGCAGTAGAATAACACCATCGTTCTTGTGTAATGAGAGTGAAAGATTCCCAAACAAGAACTCAGAAGATGTAATTTTTTAAAAAAAGAAATTATTTTCAATATTTTGTTACCATTATTCTTTCTGCACTTGATGACTCAGTAATTTACTGGAGCAGTTGAAACTGAGAAGAAAAACATTTTGTGTGTGAAAGTTTTTCTCCCCTTCCCTTTCATGCCATCAAATGCCATTTCTGTTTGCATTTTCTAGGAAAACGCTCTCCTGTGAAGTGTAGGATATGAAAAAGCCAGATTTCTTTTGGTCCTCTGTTAAAAAAAGAAAAAAAAAAAGGCTTAAAGGATCACAAACCCTCAATTACCATGTCTGCCAAAATGAAGAAGTCAAGCTCAGTAGAGAGAAGCATTATTTTTTCCTGAGTTTATGAGCAGACACAATAAATGTGAGAGGCACTTTGTTTATTGAAGCAGGGAAACAAGGCAAACATGATGTGATGCTCCTCATTTTAGCCCATTTTTCAGGGATGCTAAGCATTCCTGCCTCCCACAGTCCTTGTATTCCTGAGTTAATGAACAGTCTTGATGAATTTGAACTAGGTGATGTGCCCAAAGGAAATAAATCGGTGTGAAAAAAACCAACAAAAAAAAACCCACCAAAAAAAGAGGTATCCTGATTCTCATCCCTTATTTTTCTTCTCTTCCCATTAATCGCCAGACTATTTTAGCCTTCCTCAATTCACTACCAGCAAGTTGAGAGGGCATAATCAGTAATAAGAATTTTTAGAGAAGAAACTTTCACTTGCAATTGAAGAGTGAATCTGAAGCAAACTGTTGTTAACAGCTTCTTCCGGATTCATGTAATGGTCGGGCCAAAACGGAGTTCAGCCCCTGGGAGCCAGCAGCTCTCAGGAAATGTAATACCATTGTAGCTACTGTGCTGGGCTGCAATCACCTCAGGTCCATCAGGGTTCTGCAGCCTCCTAAGCTGGGGGTGAGGAGGGATGCGCTGTCACTCTAATTTAGCTCAGGTTAGAGAGGAAATCTTTTGAGATAGCTTAAAACTAAATAAAAATGAATTCTAGGGTAGGCTTAATGACACTGTCTGAGAGGGGAAAAAAGCTTGCATAGGTATGCTTTGGTATCATAAATGCTGCAAGGCCTGCACCAGGATTTCACAGGGGTCTTCACCAGGATGATACCCATAAAAGACCATCATAGTCTTCCCGTCAGTGCAAGATTGTTCCTTTACTTTATTTAACATTTCTAATTGCAAGAAGCAAAGGTGTTATGCGTGGGTGATTCTTACGCAGTTTCAAGATGACCTGGATAAAGGTTTTTTCACTGTATTTCTGTTTTAGCAAAAATCCTGCTACACCTTCTGTCTTGCCAGTAATTACTCTGTTGTGCTAGATACTGAACCTTCTTGATACCTAATTATACAGTCTGGGTCTAAATACTATCTTAGTTTTCCTTTTACTACCCAATGCGTAGCCAAAATCGAATTACAAAGTTCTGCTTCATGTGGTTGCGTAAAGGTTTTCTTACACAAACTGTGTTTGCTTTCAGAAACGTTTCATAAATTAGCATTAACAAGTAGCTTGTGTAACTTTTTGGTAAGCAGGTAATCAGATACTAGACACCTTTTTGACTTTTGAACCTAAAGGAAACAGCTTAAACAAGGAGCACTCCTAAAATCTAAAGCATTCTGAGACCATAATGTCCATTGAAAATTAAGTGAAATTGTTTTACTGGATACTTAAAATCTATTCCCTCTGGATAAATAAGTAACAAAATATTACATATAAAATCTGAGGCACTTTTAAGTTAGTATAAACTGTCCTGTTTGATTTCAGTGGTCCTACAATTTTTCTTCTGCTGTATCCAGGGCAGGGACAGTTGAAAATTGTTAGCAAAGTAAACAAGAACATCTAAAAGATGGCAGAAAGAAAGAAAGAGACAGAGAAGTGAAAAGTGGAAATCACATGGTATCAGATCATCCAAAATAGAAGACTTTGGTTAGTAAAGATTGCACTTCTCCAAACTCCTGCAAAACATAGTTTCACTGAAAAGTCTGTTCAAACCCACAATTCTAATTAAGGGTTTTAGCTGCCAAATAACATGTTCTGGCTAAAGCCAAGTAAGTATTACAGAGCCATTCATGAACAACGGCATAAGCTTTGTACTTTCCTTTTGATTTTCTCATGGGAAAGTAATATAAATGAGAGTGATACCTCCCTGTTGGCTTTAACTGTTAGAAATGCAAAGCATGCTGAAATTGTACATAATTCTCTTCCAAAGGAAAGGAAATAGCATTTCAATGGTTTTCCTCAGTGTCTCGTTGAGTTATGGTGGTGCACAATTATTCCTGCTAAATTACTCTACCAGATGGAAGGTTACATTGTATATTTAGCTAATTAAGTTGTAGGGGACTGGAATTATATCCCAGAGCATAAAGAACCTATCTTTTAAAAGTAAACTTGTCTTAATTCAGTTTCGTGGTGGAGGTGCGGTGTCAACGTCTAATTAAGACTTTAAACAGGTGAGGTTTTTCTCCTCACTTCACTTAACATGGAGAAATCCTTTAACAAAGTCAGCCTTGCCAACAGAAGTTAGATAAACATGCTTTGTTTATTTTCGTTTGTCTTCAGTGGAGCTGAAGTGCCTTCCTACTCTTGGGCTGCATGTGTCCCACAGTTCTCATCAGCTGGGAAAGTAAGATATACTGCGTTTTGGTTCTTTGGTTTTCTTGGGATCCTGTACTCTGTGTTACCTTTGGACAACTCTATGGAGTACACTTCAGCAATCTAGAGCTGCCCAGCCCTCATCTGCTGATGCCATTGATGCGTCTTTAAACTGTAGGAGAAAGTGATGTTCTTGAATGGTGATGGTGCTAATGAATTTCCTAAGGTTGATGAAACATTAGATTATACTTTTTGCCTGACATCAGGCGTTACCACAGCTGGTTATTTTTCTGGATTAACACCTGTGAGACTTAATCACCCTGCTAACTAATTCCTTCTTGAATGGGGCTTGGAGAACAACATAATCATGAACATAATTACTTTAAAAATAAATACATAATTTTTTTAAAATTGTGTGTCTGTGGGTCAGACAGTGACCCTGCAGGAGCCTTGACTTTTGGGGCTAGAGGATAATCTCTGGCACTGCTTCACTGAAAAAAGTTAAATTTTTTGTGCAAAATTAGGGACTCAGTAGATGTTGGAGGAGAATTTAGAATGAAGAGTGGGATTTGCTGTATTAGCAGAAAGTATGGCATTGTGTTTCTGTTACTTCTTCCCCGCTAGAACTGGCTGGTGTACGCAGTCACAAGTGGGGGTGAGAATAACCAGTGGAGACCTAACCAGAAAGACTTCTAGTCATGCATATCTAAATCTGGTTATTAGCATTCAAATGAGGGATGTCCTTTATTAAATGACCTGTTTCACCTTCTCTGCGCCTCCTGAGAACTCAGATGTGATTTGGCTCTCATAAATGCCACAACAGTGGAAAAAAAAAACAACTTACAGAATCTGAAGTTGTACAGGGAGGATGACAATTTTAAAATATCCTTGTTCTTTTATTCTGTGTTTCAAGACAGTATAGTATTACTTGATTGTTTAATACCCTATTTATTATTGCAAAAGAATATGAGTTTACATGGAAGAAGATTGAGATGGACCTGGCATAACAATATCATGCCATGGTTTTAGCAGACTTGAACTGCAGTGAGCCCATGGGCTCATTGAAACCATTTTCCCAGTTGGTGCAAAGGCAAGGAGATGCTATTTCTGTGCTAAGGAATAGAAATTATTAAGAATTCTATCAAAAGACCTTTTCCCGGGTTATGTGTGGAACAGATACCAACAGGAAAGAGATCACATTGATCAACCTTCAATGAAAAGTATAAAGATCTCTAATTCTGGCTAGGTGCAAGCAGTACACGAAGTAATTCCTACATCTAACTCAATAAATCATTCTTAGAAAGATAATGCTCATTTGCATGGAAAATAAACCAGAAATTTTTTTGTTTGTACAGACTGCAGTGCATAACAAGGAAAAGTTAGATAGTTGAAATGCCTTCAGGGAGTATTTCGTTTTTTAACCTTCTTTAGGAAATCAAGAAAAATTGCTAATCTTGTTAAATTGGTTTCCTTAGCCTAAAGAGTGCTGAAGGGCTGAGAGATCCCCTTTAATCTAATTAGCTGTTTTACCATGTGTTTCACTAAACCTGTTTTTTTATTTAGGGAATGGATATTTACCTTAGTCTGAATAAATAAAGCATTCTACCTTTTACAAAAGTAAAATAAAGTAAAGGACTAAAGGGTTTCACATATGACCAGAACTCCCTTTAAAGCGAATGGCTGTGCAGGAAAGAGTTTGGTATGTGCTGAAAACGCTTTAGGTGATGCAAGCCAGAAAAACCAAGTGTCTCCATCCTGTACTGCTGTATCTGGTGCTCCCGCCTCATTGGGACCACCCACTGGTCAGGTTCATGTAGTTCTTGGAAGAGCTTTAGAAGGCATGTGTAAATAGCTTTCAGTCTCATGAATCTAATTTAAAACTCCTTCAGACATGGCATTTTAAATTACCAGAAGTTATAAGTCATTGATTCCTACAGACCTGTACTACATGCTGATATCTCCCAGTCATTCAGACGGTGTGGAGGATTACCCACGTGTCTGTTGGCCAGGGTTGTCCTGCACTGGGACACAGCCTTTACAGGAAATGTCAGTCGGTCATTTATGAAAAGAAAAAGTCACTGCTCATCTTGCCCGTGTTTAATATATTCATCTATGTGGAGGTGGCTGAAACAGTCTGTGGGTGACTGCAGGAAGCCAGGGCAGAAACTCCATGCAGAGCAGAGACTATTTACATGTCTGCAAGAACCACGTGTGGCAGAGGAAAGGCTGTGAGACTATCAGGTCTCTCAGAAGGACAAATTCTTTCACAGTTCTCCACAAAGCAGCTGAGGAAGCTGGAAACAGTTCCTGACTATATTCTCTGCCTTTCTACCTGGCTTTGTTTGCACTCATACTTTTGGTGAGGAAGCTTAGACTATATTCTCATTTATCCTTTCAGATGGTGCATCAGGGTATCTTGTACCTTTCATTCTGCCTACATCACTGAGGAGGAATCTGGGAAATTTCTCCCTAGCTCACTACCCTCAGACTAGCTTCTCAGGAACCTTAGATAATGCGTCTCTTGGCTATTTTCACTGGTTTAATAGTAAGGTGGGATTTGACTTTTCCCTTCATCTCCATGTCCTGGCATGGCATAGACAGGCAGGCTGCTTTTTTAATTACGTATTTTACCAGTGACTGGGAGTACACAGCACAGACCAGGAACTTTTCATGCCATACAGTGAGGAATTCTTCACAGTATGTTTCCTCCCATTCTGCTCCTCTGGCTTCAAGTGAAATTATGACAGAGATCTCAGTTATCTCATTATCCGCATTCAGTGCTGCCTTGAAAATTCTCAAGTGCCACAGTGCTAGAAACTTGACAAGGGATAAACCACTGGTGTGATGGCAATCTAACTAACTGTCACCAGGACCATCTCATTATTTTCTCTTGTACCTCTGATGGTCTGTACCCATATATCATCCTTTTGTACTTAGATTTTTATCTCAGGTATGGACTGTCATGGTTCTGTGTTGTAAAGCACATCATGCTTCTCTTTGCCTGGATCTTTTAGCACATTAGTAAAAGAAATAGCAACCTATCTGGTGAGAAATGTGGCGTGTATTCCTTTATTGATGTTTGTTAGATGTAAGGCAGGGGAAAAAATTAACTTAATTAACATTTAATAACTCCTGCATGGAGTGCAGCATAGAATATATTCAAATCAGTATAATGTATGACCCTTTACAGTTTAAAAACATGACAGCTAAAGAAACAGAGAGTACCAGTGAAGATTTACTTCAAGACCATGAAGTCTTTGTTTCTTGGTTGTGTCAGTTGACTTCAGCACATTAGAGGAGTCCAAGTCATTGTTTCAGAATGATCTTAGTGATAACAGCTGGTGCCTGGGCAGGAGGGAACAGTTTCTCATTCTCAAGTAAGATGTGAATCTTGCTGCTGTTGCTCGTGCTGTTGTTGGAATCTTTGTAGCCAAACTTAGCATCATTTACCCCAACTGCCCCACAGCATTTCTCAGCCAGTCTGCCAGTAAGGAAAAGGAAATGCTTTCACTTTAGAGCCTTTCGAAGTCTGGACAAAAGCTCACTTTCTGTTCTTCAGGTTTCCTATATATGGCTTTAGCCCCGAGATGAGGACCTGCTCGCTATGCACCCTCTCCCATCCCCCATTTCCTGCCTGGGTTCATTAAATGCTGATCTGAAGTTGGCACACACTCTTCTGATACAAAAGTAGTACTGTGTTCCAGGAACCATCAGAAAGTAGTGCATTATTATCTTTTACATTCCCTTCATATATATGTCCTCTCCCCATGCATAGAAAGGATTTTTATCCCTTCTTCTTAAATATCTTTGTGTGTTTAATAAAAAGAAACAGTGAAGCAAAGCCCTGTTAAAAAAGCCTCAGCTCATTTGGGAGCAATCTGGCCCCAGGCTATATGCTTTAACGCTAGTATCTGCAAATTGCTAATTTTAAGCAAAGTGGAGTATAGGACATAATGACTTCAGCAAATCATATTCCTATCTTGTGCTTGTATTTAAGTATCATGTTACTCAGGAGAGAGTAGTTTTCTTTCACCTGAGAAATTATGGTTCTTGTCATGAAATTAATGTGTATCTATATAGAGGCCTGCATATTTTCTATTTTTTAACAGTAGAGTTACTTACTTCTTTCCTTCTATATGAAGCTGCCATGAAAGATGAAAAAAATCATTGAGGTACTGTCTGTCATCTTCACTTAAGACCAAAGTTCTCAGTTCTGTAGAGATAATTACAAGTCATGCCAAGGAGTTAGGTAACTGAACCTTGGGCTGCCTGTGATATCTTCTGTTCCTGTTTAATACTTTCTGTATCTTTCATCCCTGTTTCCTACTTAAAGTCATTTAAAGAGTAATATCAGTTCATTATTACCAGCACTAAAAAGAGAATAAGCCAGGTAATAGTGATGAGACTGAACAAGCCATATTACTGCTACATCTCATTATTCCAAATTATGCTGCAGTTACATAAACAAAGTCATTTTCAGGCTAGTCTTTCCTGAAATCCATTCCAGTGAATCACTCAAATGGGCATTAAGTGGTTCCTATTGAGATCAATGGCATTGGCTTTGATGGTCTTCAGAGAAAATGGCTGTGTCTTTTTGTTTTCTTGGCAACAAAACACTCTCTAATAATATATTTTCCCTTTAGCCAAGTGGAAACTGGTTATTACTTCTTCCAAAGTGCTAAATGTAGTAGAAGTGCAAAGATTTGTGAAGCAAAGAGACTAGGCTAGTATTGACCAGTCAAAACAGTATCACATCTATACTGGTTCTTAGCAGGATTTTAGATTAATAGCCCGATCTACCAGCCTGCTGCCATGAAAATGTGCAGTCCTATTTTCCTCCTTTGCCACACTCCAAGCCACGTGCTCTTGTAAATTTTTAATGAAAGAATTGACGGGGCCTGGAACAGGCTGCACAGGGAGGGGGTTGAGTCACCTTCCCTGGATGTGTTTTAAAGAAGGGTAGATGAGGTACTTAGGGAAATGGTTTAGCTGAGGCTCGGATTGGTTGGACTTGATGATCTTAAAGGTCTTTTCCAACCTTGTGATTCTGGGTTTCTGTTTTTCTCATGTCTCTGGCATTCTGACTCTTCGGTCAGATGATTCAGCCCAGTATAGTTGCAGGCATGTAACCCAGCAAAGCCCACCTCATTCAGCACCTCCAGCACTTGAGAGAGGCCGTTTCCTCGGGAAGGTGAGATACAGGACGCATCCTGTATGGGGTAGAATCAGTCTAGTTTTGAGTCCTGGTCCGCAGTGGGATGCCTGGTGTAGAGAAGGTTAGCTATGTGCACTAACTGTCTTGCTGAGTCAGAGTCTTGTTTTATGGTTGATTCACCACATAAAGAAATAAATGGCATGAAAGTCTTTTCAATTATTTTCTGGTATTAATGGAGCAAAAAAAGATGAGTTCTTAGGGGCTTGTATCTGTGTGATGAAGCTCCCCTGCTGCAATCTGGTGAGTAAAGCTTTAGCTTCAGCAGGTATTTGGCACTGGCTCCCCATGTGATACTCTAGTTCCACACTGAGAATACCTTTGGGTGATGAACATAGTCATTCCTGTCAGTGGATTAATTAAAAGCTGAGCAAAGGTGCTAATAACAGTGCTGCAGAATTACTTACAAGGGTGGTGAATGCAAAGCAGTTATACTGAGCATTATCCCTCTATAGACTACTTCTAAGATCCAGGAGTTAAAGTATTAAACCAAATGCCCGTTTGAAACATAAACTGATTAATTGTAATAATTCTTCACCATTTGCCACCAAGACTTTCCAAGTGCCTTGCAAATACTGGGGGAACAAGTTAATTTAAGAAAAATATGTTTGAAAAAATTATTTTCACTTTTTGCACTCATTTGCATTTCAGAGTTAAAGGATTAAAATAATTTCTAAATAGTCTCATGTGTGTACTTTGAGGCAATTGTGTGTATACATATGGATATACATTTATAATTTTAATTCACAGCTTTATCCTTTTTAACTATCAGAGGAGCCTCGACAATTGCCGATTAATTTTACTGCCTCCATGTAGGAGTGCACTGAAACACACAGGATTGCTGTTGGGATCCATACAGTCAACAATAATTCTGCTTCAACTTTGGTGGGGCAGGATGGTACAGTGACCTCTACAGTCACACACCAAGTCAATGCCCCAGCCACAGAACAGTATCAAGAAACCATTTCCCAGTTCTCCATTTTGTCCATTGAAGCAGACATTCTCAAACTGGTTAAATTTATATGATTAGTACACTGAAACCTGAATTCTTATTGTCAGCCATCGAGTCTTAACTGGTACCACATTAGGAACTGGAAGTGTTTCATGGGAGACATGCAAGAAAGCCAACATTTGAAGCAAACACTCTTCAAACCTAGACTTTTTTTTTTGGGGGGGGGGGGGGCAAAGTTTATTTTATTATTTTAAAATTTATAATAGTCTCCATGTCTTTTAATGTTAACATTTATTATTTCCATTTCAAAGCTAGCTTTGTCTTTCATGCAAGGGCTGCCTTCTCAGGTAGCTCACAACTTCAGAAACTGACATCAAGGTCTGCTTTCTCTGCATGTATGACTGATTCACATGCAGAATATGATGGGAGTGTGGTAAAAATAGAAAGGTAATCACTGTGACTGAGCATGAAACATACATAAATGTGGAACATTTCTCCAGTGAGAGTTGCAGAGGGTTTGTATCATATTGATCAGTCATTGGTTTGGAAATATTCTCCAAAATGTTAAGAGTATGGAATAGTATAAATTGAAATAACCGTAAGTGCAAAAGGAGTGAGCACCTTTTCTTCCATATGTTGTTGTAGCAGGGTGAAATGAGTGGTGAAACCATGGAGTGTAATCTTAGGCCAGAGTTATGTTTTGTATATACAGTGGTATCTTAGACAGCCAACAAGTCACCTGTCCTCCATCGCTAGAACCATTGGTCTTAACAATGGTAGTAAGAGATAAAAATAAATTTCTTGTTAATATTTTTCTTACTAAAGATTTCTAGTGTTGTGCTGGCCCACGTATCTTGGTCTGAAATGTACTTCTAAGCAGGCTACTTAGAAGGGAGCCCTTGTGAGCGCGATGTGGTCCATGACAAAGGCCAGTGTGCTACTGAGGGTACCACAGGCTACAGCCGAGGTGCAGCCCCTTTGCTCTTGAGAGCATTTCTCAAATGCCCATTCCCAAGGGAACAGGTGGGACAGCAGGAAAGGAAATGCTATTACATGCTGGGCAGGGGCTGGAGTTAGAATCATAGCACTGGGTTCCCTCCTCAAAGTAACAAATGGTATAATGCTGAATTGAATGAAGATTTTATTTATTTTGTTTTTCTGCTAACTCTTCCTACTTCTTTGGGGCTAGGCTTATGTTTGTGCATAGGAGAGAGAACTGATCCCAGTTTCCAGCTCCCTCTGTTTTGAGATATTGCTTAGCCAAGCCTCAGTTCCAGAAAGGGAAATATAAACAAATTCTATTCTACAATTATCTTTCACTAGCTCTTAGCAGTCTGTTTGATAGAGGGTTTACTTAGAAGAACAGATAAATGAGTACATGAATCATTTTATCATGCTAAAAATATCACAAAATAAAAAGCACAGCAGAGCTTCATCTCTGGCCTTCACATGAAAAGAGTCTGTCCATTTAGGAAACAAAGGTGGAAGTTGCCCAAGGTGTGTTAAATATAATCCTAGGTTTTCTGGGAATCAATTTTACTTCTTCATTTTCAAAGCATATATTTTTCTGTGTAAATGTTCTTGGGACACTGTCATAAATCTAGTTGTTTGGTGTGTTACCCAGAAAATGTTGAAGTTCTGGGCCTGAAATTGCTGACCAAGAAATGTTCTGCCAGCAAGGCTTGTCGTAATTTATATTTCTAAGGGAAATCAAAAGGCACCAGTGGAGACTTCTCTCTATTTCTGTCATCAGACCATAAGCCGATTATAAGGTTCCAAATTCCAAGCTGTCTTTCCATCCAAGTTTTCACCTACAAGAGAGATAAAAATTATGTAGAATAAGTCACATTCATCTCCAATTAATACTAATGATATTAACAGTAATTAATGGGTGACTTCAGAGTTGAAATGGGATGAGAAAAATACTGGGATAGGAAGCTTTTTAGGTGTCTTCCTCTCTTTCTTAGCTTCCTATCTAAAATAGAGTTGTATGAGGAGCAGCAGGATGGCTGGGGAGGTTGGGCAGTAAAATCTCTGCCTCCAAGAACTCCTTGAATAATTTGAGGTCCTACAGGGCATGTCAGTGGTGTCTGACACAAAACAGTAATTTGATTTGTAACCATTTATTTTCTTCTTTCCTTCTTCTCCAGCTTCAGAGCCAAATTTGAAGGTACGTTCAAGGTTAAAACAAAAGGTGACAGAAAGGAGAAGCAGTCCTTTACTCAGGAGGAAGGACGGGAATGTTGTCAGTTCATTCAAGAAGCGACTCTTCGAGGTGACAGGTAATTAAGAATGGCGAAATTCGGTATCAGCTGTGACTGCTCACAGAATAGTGGTGATATTTTGGAATTGAAACCATTTGCTAAACAAATGGTTGTGTCTTTCTTTTTTTCTTCTACTGCTGAAAAGAAAGCCATATTAAAAGGATCATTGTGTATATATAGCTTATAATCCACAGCTTTCTGCCACTTACTAAAAAGTCATTGTCAATTTGAATGCCCTACTTTGAAACCAGCTTTGAGACCAGTACTGCACAACACCAAGTACAAGAGCAAATAAATACTAGACTGTTGGCAGCAGGGGACATCAAGGAGAAAACAATAGTCCTTTCCCTTAATTTAAGTTTTCTGTACATGGGCAACATTTTGGGTCTTCAATCTGCCACTTCTCATACCCCATGGAAAATGCAGATCCTAATAGCAGCCACAAAAAACCTCTCCAGTATTAGTTAGGTTAATCAAGGACATTTTGGAATCTTCAGTTTGGCCCTATCCCTCTGGTTCCTCTTGTTTGAGAAGGTCAAGTTAAGTCAGTTTTGATGGGAGGGCACACTAAGCTGCCTTTTAAGAAGAAGGAGTTGAAACATTGAAGTATTCAGTGGCATATTGGCGTTTGTAGCAGATAATCAATATACTTAGTAACTGGAAAGGAATTTTTAGCATGTGAAAAGAGAGACATGCCTATGGGGGAAAAAAGCAAAGTAAAAATTTGCCATCAAATAGTATTTATTTTCAATACTGTTCTGGCCCTTGAACTTAAAAAGTGACAGTGTGGATGAACCTTGGCTGCTAAGGCTTTCTTTCACATTTGCTATTGCAGAAAGGTAACTTTGTCACAGACATTATATTGCAGAATTGCACATGCGTTCCCAAACAGCCCAAAGTCCTCCCATCTTCAGTCCTTCAGATGAACATGCTGCCAAGGCCCTATCTGTTGATTTAAAAGACCATTTTTACAGAATTTGGCTTCGTCCTGGCATTTCTTTCTTTCATTTTGCATTGATATTTGGTAGCTTTATGGATTGTTCAACTGATGTTATAATCAGGCCATATGTTTATGCAACCAATAGTTAGTAGTTTGTCAGACTTGTATCTGAATTCACTTAGTATGTCAGAATTATGTCGCACCAAGATGGAGATACAACACATGAAAAAGATTCACATCAGTGTCCCCATGTGTGCAGTTCTCTTGACAACTTTTCACAGTATGTCATGTGTAAAACTGGGACATGGATGTGAATGTAACTAAATAAGATCCCTATAAGTTATTTCCAGATTGGAATTTTTTACAGCTGATTTACTATTTCCATTTGCTGAAGCTCTTCCAAGATTCTTGATCTCCACATCCTTCGTTTTAACTGTTTTCTTCATATTTTGTATGCTCACATGATATAAACCAAAATACTCATCCCAGGATTTTTTCTCTGCAACCATTGAAAGATCAGAAACCTGAAAATAAATGTGTTCTCTTCCTAGCTCTGACAAGAATTCAGAGCCTTACATTATTAATATCCGCTACATGACATTTTGCACCTTTCATAATAAAAACTTCCCTTCTCCTTTTTTTTTTATTCTTCCAACTGAGAATATCCCTGTATTTAAATGCCTGTTTATAAAAAAAGTGCTATTGTCATTTTCAAAGCACAGAGAAAAAAGAGTTAGTTTGTGTTCC
>VZTU01017429.1:87834-104468 GCA_013400835.1 Zapornia atra | reverse complement strand
ACAGATGGTAAACCAGTTGTGATGAACCTCATTTAGCATAGGTGACACGCCAAAGTCATGCGTTCAGTGACGATATTGTAAAGGGACAATAAATTAACGCAACTAAGGGAGAATAAAATTTCACAATATTCTGCCTCCAGTGCCTATACTTACAGAAACTCCTGCTTTGCTTTTGGGAAAGTTTCCTCTTAGTTGTTGGTTTATACTGTTTATGTTAGAAAAATTCCATAAGAAAATGTGATTTAACAGAGTTTTAGCTAATGGAGCTGTTTCTCCAGGTCAGTGGCAGGACATTCACCTCAAAAAAACCTGGAATGGGCAGTTCAAACTCCAGCAGTGACTTTTCCCCATAATGAATTAATTGTGTGTGTGAACTATGATCCAGGGGGCAGTTGGGTGACCTCTGCGCACTGATTAGTAGCCTCTCTCTGGCCCGTAACCAAAAAGAAAAAAAAATTGCATTGATGGCTAACATGTGGTCTTGCCTCATAGCCCCCCTGCATGTTATTGCAAAGAAATGTAAATGATGCAGAGTAAGGTCCATCATTTGGACAAGATCAGATCCTTGTTTAGTGGGATTAAATGGTATACTTTAATATTGGGAATGTTTTAGATAGGAGCTTGTAATGTTTGGGGTTTGGTGCTGTATTAAGCAGGAAACCTTGTACAATTGGATCTTTTACTGACTTGAGGATGCTACAAAACGCAAAGGGAATAATGTCTCAGACTGATACATGGTGCTTGTTACTTTGCATGTTAGTTCCTGGAGATTTGCCCACAGTGCTGAACTGCCCTCAGACATGCATAGAGTCTGATCAAGGTGGTGATCTCTGTTTTGGGAGACTTGGAAAGGTTGTAGCAACAACCAGCACTTACATTCTGTTTCTTAACAGCAGAGTTACATTCTGTTTCTTAATAGGGCACCAAATCGCGTATCATTTGCCATTGCTGTGTCAGACATCAAAAGTTACAGCCCCAGCACACAATCACAGATGCTCAAATGAGCTTAAAAAGTTCCTTTAGACGTCAGGACTCTGCATGCTGGAGTCTATCACTGAGCTTGCTGGAAGCGTGCTAGGAAGTTGAAACTACTGACTTCCATTTCTGGATCCAGTTGGGGATTTCTTTACCTCTCCGGTTACTTGACTATTAATGCTGGGTCTTGTGGGCACTATGATTTCACTGGGATTTTCTTTGGTAGTTTAGCAGCAGCCAAAATGCTATGTATCTCTTTTCTAGTTCAGCATTAGCTTCCAGCTCTCCAAGGCTATATATCTAATCAATTTTTCATCAGCTACACCAAGTACAGAAGTTTCTAATAATAGGATAAGTGTTCCAAAATCACCAAAAATACTGCTTGTTTTGCTGTAGTCCTGCATGACTCACATTGCTGTTGTTTCATAATCGTTGTTGTGACATTTGCAGTAAGTGTTGTGCTCATGTTTGAGTGGGTGGAGAGACGCGGTTTTCATGGCAGCAAATAAAACACTTTTTGCTGGGGGAAAACGGGTTGCCATGACAGAGAACCATTTACCAGTAAAACATGAGTCAGTACCGTAAATGATTACACTTTAGTGCATTGACAGAATTAGAGCATTATCAGTAATGAAACAGATTTTTAGAGTATTTTTGCCATATCCATTTGAATAGTGAGACTTTTAAGTGGTTTACCCTCCAGAGCAGTCAGTCTGGTGGGTAGGCATTTACATTTTTTTGAATGAAAAAGGTGCACTGCAAATGCTACATTTTTTGCAGATAGTCTTGTGCTATCACAGTTCCCTTAATGGTACTTTCAGCCCCATTTCTTAAAACACTGGCCTCATTATATGAAACTTGAAAGTTAAACTGAGGATTTTAATTGCACCTTATAAATAAAATGCTGTTTTTATTAGGCCCAGTTGTCTCCAGTATCATCAAGGTTCACCGCAGTAACTATTTGTCTCTTGTAGCATGCCGTACACTTTCAGGTCACCTGCTGTGCTGGGGCTAAATCTTACTTGCATGAGAAATGCAAGCAGGATTGAGCCCCTGCGCAGCATGTCCCATGAGTTCAGAGGGAAAACTGCCTTAGTCATATGAAATGATGAATATTAGGCAGTCACGGCCTAAGCAAAAGCCATTGCATGCAATGGAAAGTTTCCAATGGCTGTAAGCAGGTTTCAGATCATTTTCTTTCATTTGTTCTTTAGAGAGCAGCATTTTCTAGAACTTTGCCTGATTTTATAGGAGACATAAATGACACGCATGGCAGATAAAGACATACTTGATTTGTGCAACCCCACAGCACCATGTTTCTGATACTCGGTTTCTTAAGGTGCTCTTTGCCAGTGGTGGTGGCGATAGGTGTAAGTTTCTGACCAGCTGCTGAGGTTTGCTTTGAGTGTATGTGAGGAGTCCGATTAACAAACAAAAACACCCCCTCCCCAAATGCCTTAAGAAATAAAAGTGTTCAAAGCTTTGACTATCTAACTGAAGCATTGAAGCAAAAATATTTCCCCTTTCCCCCCCTCACTGTGTAAATGAGCACGTAAACCTGCATGCATGGAATAGGTGTTCCTGATTCGCAACAGGTCCTGGTACCAAAATAGAAGTACAATAATGAATCATGGTTACTGTATGATTATTGTGTACTGTGTCATATAGTTATTTTACTGTAGCTTAAGAAAGAGGGTAACTGTTGACAGCCTATTTTAAATGCCAGGAAGCAGGATCCATGGACCCATACATAGAGGAGCGAGTTGCTCTTTGAGGTAATTTAGGTCTGCATGTAAGAAGAGGACCATGGCTTAGCCCTTGTGCTGCCAAGTGACAGGGCTGGCAATTACAGCTTGTGCCACCATTTCAATGTATTGTCAACTGTGTAAAAAGAGAAACTGCAGCTGGGGTCATGCAGTTGACCTTAACCTATGCAGGTGGGCTACCAAACATTGGGGGAGATGGTTTACCGATGCTTCAGCTAATATTACCTGAGAGTATATGTAAAGATCCCTTACCTATCCACTATCACTAATGAAAATTAGTGATTATTAACAGTATTCAGAATTGGATGGAAATGCTCTTACTATCAAATTCCTGTTTTCAACATTAAACTCCCATTGTACATAACATGACTGATTCTGCCTTATGAAACAATCATGCCTGACCTTGATGTGAGAGTGTACTTTTCTTCTATACACCTTGTCACTGTTACTTTTGTTAATTCAAATCTTAGAAGGCAATAGTGGCATACTAAGAACCAAAAAAGGAAACATACATTTTCAAAGTGGCTCTGTATAGATGCTGGCATTGCTACAAATTCAGTTGTATTCTAGGAAGTATATTAGAACTGCTGCAGTGTCTTTTTCAGTTAAATCTTTGTGGTCTCCCTCAATATTATCTCTGTAGTCTTGAGATACTTGATTTTATTTGTGGTCAAAGGTAGATGTTATCAAGGCAAGACACTGTTAGCCAGGAATTAATGTAATATACAAGTGAGGCTTCTTTGTTTCCTATGCTATCTGTTGACATTCCCTAGGTACCAAAAGAAAATGACAAAGATAGACTTCTACTGTTATTGTCTCAGTGATAGGTCGTATCTCCAAACAAACTGTATGAGGAAGGTTATGTTTTGGAATAACATCCTGTGTTTTTGTGCTTAACCACTTTTCATTGATGGTCTGAAGTTGCATTGTATTAGCACAAAGTATTTTACAGAGTTAATTGATATTCCAGGTTTGTCCAGAGGAAAATCTACAGCTCCCCACAACATGCTTGACAAGTTATTATATTTACTTTAGTCAAAGCCCGAGTGTGCAGTATCCCTCTTGGAGGTGGTCTATTATTGGAGTCCCATATGCTTTTTGTTTGGGAAGAAAGCAGTCACTGTGTCATACTGTTACACAGGGTATTCTTTTTCAAGGATGTTGTTCCCTTGGGGACCATATCATGCCAGAGTTCCTAAGTCTAATAAGACCTTTGTAGGTCTTATTGTGTTAAAGTTCTGGGAGGGAAGCAAGAGTTAAACAGAAAATGTAATTTAAGCAACTATACTAGACCACATGTTGAAAAACATGACTGTTAAAGCAGAAAGGCAAAAGCTTCAAAAAGATTCCTGTTGTGGTAACGTAACTTTTTATGTTTCTTCCCAATGAATCTAGAATGGAAAGGCAGAGGGTGATCTTTGTAGTATGTCTGGTTTTACTTGACAGTAATTAAAGATATATCAGCAATTCCATGTCCTTGAAAATTATATCACAAAGCTTCAAAAGAAATGTAAAAGATTTCAACTTGAAGGGAATTAGGAAGGCTGTGAGGGGTATCCCACCATCAGAGGATGATAGGATGCTTAGTTTGTATGTGTGCATATGGAGAGAGAGATGGTATGTTTATTTAAATGGCAGATGCAGCAATCTGCCTCACACAATTCCCATGTCAACGGAAGTAAATAATGTGCCTGAAACATCCCCGTATCACAATCTGGGCAAGAAAATACACGGACTAGGTAGAAACAACATTTCATATCCTATAACAAAAAATACAATAACCATGGTAAAGTAAAGGTCTAATACATCCGTATTTGTGACACCTTTGAAATATTCCTTAATTCATTGGCTAAATTCCCACTGAGATTCTAGGAGTGAAAGTGCAGTTGACGAGAAGAACTGATGTTGAGCTGATGAGAAGTTGATGAGAAGGATTTCTCAAGATTTTGGTTTTGCATGGAAATTTGATTTACTCACCAAGAAATAATCCCAGACATACATCACTTGTTTTATTAAGAAATATCAATAGCTTTTTCACAGGGACAGTACTTTTTCTTAACTGGAACCAATGCATGATACATAACTAGCTTTCAATGTAGCAGGATAATGAAGATAAAGTAAACAAGATAAAAAGCATGGAGATTATGCCTCTGTTGTTTTTCCCCTTTATTCCAGCATCTGGTTTCACAGCAACGCCTTTTGATACAGGATGAATCAGTGAACTTGTTGAGTCTGTACACATCCCCTTCTCTGCCCAACATTACCTTGGGACTTCCAGCAGTGCAACCTCAAATCAGTGTAAGTGACCAGTGTCAAGCCTTCCTGTCTACTTTTGCTTCCAGAAACCCCACTTTCTGACTTACTCTCTTTCTTTAGCATTTTGGAACATAAGCAATGCAGAGTAAGAACCAGATATTTTTTTATTTTTATTTTTATTGGGCAGCATCAGAACATTTAAGGGCACAACTTGAAAACAATAATCATTCTTCATCCCAAATCAACAAGTGAGAGTGCTGAGTTTAGCGATGTACGTGCCACGTGCATGGCATTTATGTCTGGAAATCAGCTAATGGATTTCAGACATGGTGAGAACTATGCAAAAAGATCATTTAGTATAGAAGTTCAAGTTATATGATCGACCCTACCTGGTAAAGTACAGCACCTGTAACTTTTTATGTGATTCCAGTAGCAACCTAATCTGGGCTAGAGCGCAGGAGGAGAAGACTAGTATTCCTGCAGCTAGGATTGTCATTTGAGGGGTGTACTATCAAACAGACATATGAAATAGGTGATAGGTTAAAAACACTTAATATTTTAATGACAAGTTACATTCACATGCCCTTTGTTCAGTCTGCAACAATCACCTTAGAACTAAATGTTAAATTAATACATGAAATGTTCGAAAACATGGATATGGTGTATGTGGAAATTCATGCCGATGGTTAAGGATATTTAGCTCTAAACCAAGTTACAGTAACTTAGAGGTGAAATCTGAGGCTCAGTAAAATATCCAAAACTTTTGCCACTGGTCAAAACTTATCTTTTCTGATTTCCAGAAACAAACAAAAAAAAAATCTAAAAATACTGATACAATTTTTGTGGAGGTTCAATACAACAGTGTATAAATCCTGAAGAAAGTTTAGCAACTTAAATTTCTTAGAACATGAATTGTTAACTTCTGTAAAACCATTAGGGGTGTAAATACAGCTTGCCATGTACAGTCTACTGTGGTTTGTAATCAGTGCTAATTAATTCCAGTGCTAAATGTAGTTTCACATTAAAGTTTCATGCTATTTTATGTCTTTTTCAGTACATTACTGTTCTCACCAATAATATATTGCTGCAATCCAACATTTTAACATCAGATATAGAAGTTTGCAAATGAAATTGTGCAAGCTCAGTTCTGTAGAAGCCTTTCATGAGATACTTGTACATAAATTATTATTATTTTCAAGGGATGGAAAAATTGAACTGGTCATGAAAAGTAATGCTTACTTTTCCAGCCGGTATCATCAAAATTTTCTTAGCTATTTCACAAAAAAAATATATCTAGCTTCAAAGTAATTTTATAACATTAAAATGGAAATGAAAATATGTTGAATTTTCTCACTCAAATCATGTGAGCTTTTGATGTGGCCAGCTGGCACTGAATATTACTTTTGGCATTAGAAAAAACAAAGGGGTGGATTTATGCGAGCAATGTTTATTTCTGTTACCAGAATCAGCAGTTGCAGACTGATTAAAGTTTACTTTGGTGTTTTTCAGGGAAGGGTGATAGCAGAGTGTGAAGTAAGAATGCACCAAAAAAATATTAATGAAAAACTTGGTTTGCCTCATTAGAATTTATGGGATTTAGATTATCAGGGATACTGCTGTTACCATGGTGTACCATAAGTGATTATCTGCAAACCTCAACATGCTTTCTTCTGTTAGGTTGTTATTCTTGCTGTAAAAATTGTCATTCTGCTGTAACTGCTCTTTAAAGAAATAATATTTTTAAAACTAGACAAAGAAATACAAAGCATATTTGCAATGCTGAAGGACCAAAACTTCCAAACGCTTTAAATCAGTAACTGTGCAATTTATAAGGGCACTTTCAAATGCCACACACATTCAACAGCTCCTGATTATTCTGTAGATGAGAGTTTAACTATACAAATTTACATTGCAAAGGCTAAAACTTACTTTTGTGCTGTCCTTCAGGGAGTCAGGGAATGCTCCAGGAAAAGTAATAGCTTCCCACTACTACAGGTAACTATTTTGTTTTGCTGATTGGCTTGCTGTCTGATGGAAAGTTAGTGAAAAACCAAGCCTTGCCTATTCCAAACTCAATGGAAACTATTTCCTCTGATCCCCTATTTTCCTGTGCTGGTGGAAGGTCTTCAGGAATTTAAAGGATAGGTCTTGTCTTTTCATTAATAACGTTCTAACTAGTAGTGCCTTATGCTTTGGCTTTTATTACTGATTTTTCACAAGTGGTTTCATGACTCGGTTTCTCACAGTGTTACGCTTAACTGGCATGTTCCTCCTTTTTCATCTCACAACATGTAAGATAGGGATGTTAACCTTTTCTTCTGTGTGCATTCATAAAGTATGACATAAGACCATCTATTCAGAGATGTAAGTGGCCAGGAGTATGGGAAGCAGTTACCAATGCCATTTTTCTTTGACAGGCTTCATCACCATTCAAAGAAAAGCAGAAGGGGGAGACCCAGTCTCTCAGACAAGGAGTGGCCTTGGCTGGACAATATGGGGGGAGCATTCCTCCATCCTCAACTCATCCTCACGTTGCTTTGGAGGGAAAGCCAAATAGCAGCCACCAGGCTCTTTTGCAGCACCTGCTACTGAAAGAACAAATGAGACAGCAAAAACTTCTTGTGACTGGTAATGATCAAGGCTTCAACATAATAATAATTTAAGGCTTTTTAAATGACATTTGCATTCACATTAAATGTGGTAATACAGATACTATTCACCCTAATCATTGGGAAAAGTGGAAGGATGGGAGAAAAAAATCCTTGGTTTTCCCCCTTTGGTGATTCTGCTCCAGTCTGTTAGCCTGAAAGAATTCGGTGATTACAGAAAAGAGAAAACGATTACTTCATCACATTCTTTTGCAGCTGCTGAACTTCCCAGCATGGCAAGACACGTGGTACATGTCCCACTGCATCAGCACTGCAGAGTTCTGCAATATACACCCCTCTTCTCACTGAAAGCTTTCTCTCCTCTTAGAACTATTGGTTTGTTGTCCTTCACACGGGAGTGAAATGTCCCTGTTTTGCAGGAGCGGTTCCTCTTCATCCACAGTCTCCTTTAGCAGCGAAGGAGAGAGTCTCACCTGGCATAAGAGCAGCCCACAAACTGCCTCGTCACAGGCCATTGAATCGAACCCAGTCAGCTCCTCTTCCTCAGAGTACTTTGGCCCAGCTGGTCATCCAGCAGCAACACCAACAATTTTTGGAGAAGCAGAAACAGTACCAGCAGCAGATCCATATGAATAAGGTGAGTTCCCAAACTAAGGGATTTCCAATAAATGTAAAGGTTGAAAACTAAGAGGGAAGTTCAGGTGTTGGTGCCATGTGATTGGGGACAGTAGGCAGGTTCTTGCATGAGGATCTTGTTTATACATAGTTGTCGTGTACATTTGTATAGATTTTCATTTTCAGCTCTCTGAAATAAGCTACAAAGGTAATTTGTAGTTCCTGACATCCCTAAGAACACAATTCAACAAAGTAGTGTTCAAAGCATCTTACAGGTTTAGATTACAGGTGGTTTCCTGTTGAACAGCAAAGGTGCCTTAGAGTTTGCTGGGTTTCTATCCAGCTTTTTATTGTGCCCTTTTGAGCTTCAGCCAGTTGTTTCATTCGGCTGCCTTTAAATTGTATTCTAAGCCTGCTTGTTGTGGACTAGAATGTGGAGTAAATATATAACTCATTTGAACTCAATCAGCTGGTGTAATTTAACTTTTTTGTGTAAGAAACATATTAAACATCTGGATAAATTTTTAATTGGCTATCATCAAACCAACTTTTTCTCTGTAAGTCAGTTAGAAATGTGAAAATCTGTTGTCTCTATGGTGATACAAAATTACCATATAAGGAGAAAGAGAAGAAAGTGCTATTGCTGACATCAGATACAGAATTGAATTGTTCCCCTNGTAGAGCAGCACCTTATTCTGAGGAGGGGGGGTGTGGGGGGGGGAAGATGAACAGGGACCATCCATTAATAAACAAAGAGCAGCAGAATCTAAGTAGATTTATTGGGAGTTAACGCTTCGACAACAAATGTGATGCTGTTCCCTGCTCTAAAAGATATGCAAGTAATTAAATGCTTTTAGCACGAGAATGTTTTTCTGCACTTAATACATAGATTTCCAAAGATATTAATAATGGATTTTTAGTTGTCTTCTTTTCTTTGAGGGTTAATTAATAACTGTATATGAGGCATATATGAAAAAAAAAAATTCAATCCGCCTTAGTGGCTGAACTTCTCAGGGGTACTGATTCATTGGAATCTACTAAGAATTCCCAACAAAATTAGAAACAAACCTAGAGTTTAAGTACATAGTTTGTACAGTGGTTTGGTTATTAAATCTTGTCTTAATTAGGAAAAATGAAGACCAGAAAACTTCAAAGTTCAGAGCTGATCCTTGCATGTTAACCCCTCTCAGCTTGGGTGTTTTGATTACTCAACTAGGACTCCAGTTGGCTTTTCTTTGAGTATGCATTCCATATGTTTAATAAAGATGGCATATGTATATCTCGTAGCCTCAGGTTTTGAAAATATTTCACCTGCCCTCAATTGTCTGAAGAGAAAAAAAAAAAAATACTGGTAAAGTACAGAGACTTTGTGCTGTTTGTTGGGTATTCGCTACAAACCGACCGGTTCATGCATTCCTCACAAAGCAAAGGACCCCACTGACATGTTTTTGTTAGATCATGTGCTTATTTACATAAATTCTCCCATAGCATTTGGGGAATATGTGCTGCAGCATATAGACACATTTGTCCTGAATGTGAAAATTAAGCTTCAGCCGCAGAAACATATTCCTGGTCACATTGGACCAGGAACACATTGCACCTCACAGGAACTAGGCTGGATCAAGAAGTAAAATGAGTGCAGTTGGTTTGGGATAATGCTTGGTTCAGTAACTTCTTTTTTTTTCTGAGTTAAAGTGCAATGAAAATGTATGCTAAGGAGAATAACTCCGTCTCATACTTGAAATACGCTTTCATTCTGACATAGTTGATAGTGATACAGAGACAAAATGAGTCCTTCTTTTAAAATCTAATCAACCTAGCTTTTGATCTCTACAGTCCAGGCTATACACGTATGCAGAGACTAGAAGTTTAAGTTTGTCCTAGAGCCTTTCACTGCCTTGAACCTCCCTAACGTACTTCTTTTGACCCAGTAGCTACTCAGTCTCCTTTATCCCTACTCCTGGAGCAGCTAGCCATCATCGGGAGCACAGTAACTCATTAGAGCATCAGACTGCTAAGGAGGAATAGGATCATGCTGCAGCCATAGAAGCAGCATGTTATCTGAGGACGTGGGTGGTTTATCAGACTTTGTAGCATCTAGGTTCTTCTAAAGCACAGTTCTCAGAAGAACTGTTCTGATGAATAGTACTGAAAAATGTCAGTGCACTAATCATGTACTGACCTTCTACAAGTGTACAGAGAGCTAGGGGGCTTTCTTGCATGCTTAAGAAACCTAATTTCTAAAAACTGGAATTTAAGGGAAGCCCACAGACAAAGGAATGAGAAAAGATTAAATCAAATCAGGGAGTGGCTTTTCAATACTGAATTCAAACCTGCATTCTTTAACCTTTTAACTTAAAGGTTCAGGCTGAACACCTGTGCCTACATAATGTTTTTGGACTCTGCTAGCATGGTGGTATATACTTTCTTAATTCTTAAAACTTGCTTCTGTTTGCAATTGAAGTTATTTGTTCATCATAAAATCTGCATGGCTTTACAATCAAACTTGAATTCTGCAGAACAGAGTTAGTAGAACCTTAAAACTGTAGATGTAGCAAACCAATCCCATATATTCCCATTTCTTAGGACAAGTTCAGGCATTTATCAAGTGAATACATACACTTGTTATTTCCATTGTTCTGTCCCTTACTCTTCCGTTCATAGGCTGTAAAATGAAATCTGCACAGAGGCGTAATTCCCTCCTTTTCAATCTTGAAAAATGGGGGGAAGGGGGAGGGTGGTGTGTGTAGTTGTTTTCTTTTAATAAGGAATGCCATTTTATGCTGAGAAGACTACGAAATGCCAGTTGACCAAGAGCTTAGAGCAAGCTAATACCTTCTTTTCCTTTTCCATTCCTATTTCCTTTTTTCCTTGTGTTTAGGACTTCAGGTGCTTAAAGCTTTAACGCATTTCAACTGAACCCAGTATTTGAATGTTTGCCCTGACCTAAGACGATACGGCATGTGTCAGCACTCCCCGACAAATGTTTTTGGTCAGGTCTTTCTGGTGGACATATAGGTGAACACAACAAAAAGAGGAAGAAAGCAAGTTCCTCCCCACCCCATTGATCTTGTATTTTTCTTGTATTAAAAAGCCATTTCTTTTCTTTGGGAAAAGAGTATACTTCAGCAGCAAGCCAGTGCTGCTGTGAGGGCGATAACAAGGAAAATCTAACATAGGTCAGAGGTAAAGAATTCCCCTGGATCATTTCCATTCTGCAAAGAAGCAAATCATTGCCAAGAGGTGTGCCTCTGTCCTTAATAACAAAGAGAAGATCCCCTATGGATTATTTCTGGTCAGCTGTCAGATGCCAGGCTTTTGATGTGGGAAAAGGAATACGTCTCCAGTGAAGTCTGACATTTATACCTACGGGATCTAGTACGCTGACCTTCTGAAAACAGTCTGCAAACGTTGACATCCCATTCAACAATAGTAGAAACCCTCATCCCAGCTTTCTGGGGAAAAAATAATAATGAATGTGCAGTAACCTGAACTCCACTTGTCTTAGAGAAGATCGGCTTTGCTGTTGTCAGCTTTAATATACTTCTGTCTGAATGACAGTTTATTTCCTCGCACAGCCCTTTGATCACCATTGCAGATCTCCATTCTGGTCAATAAAGGGAGTCCAAAGTCTGAAACCCCCAGTTAAAATTACTGCAATCGGGTACCAAAAGACCACTTTAAAATCTTGATGTTATTTGTGTATTTCTGTATCTGAAAAGCTCTGACCCTGTCACTTGCAGAGAAAAAATGTGATTCTGATGTAACTTCCATAAGCTCAAAGCCCCTAGCAGTAGTCTGCATTCAAGAAAATCTCAGAAATCATAATGAGAAGACTACGTGAACAAAACCCTCTGTCTTTAAAGGTTATTTTTGTCACATATGATGAATAAAGGTCTGCCTCTGCTGAAGCTAAACTAGCACTGTCTTCTCTGGGACCAAGGTTTCATTTGATCAGTGTGAAAACTCTACATAATGTTCTTAAAATAATGTATTCATAGGATTTTGATGTTCTGTTTTCAATGCTAATATCCTCTTCTCTGTTGTGGTAATAAAGATTAAAATAAAGGGGCAGCTGGTAGTGTGCACTAAAGTGTGGAGCAGTGCAGATAATTTTAAAGCTTAGATAAGGATTACCTGAATTCCAGTTTTCATTCCAGGATGGTAGTTGGGTTAAAGCATCTTTGTATAGGGAACCAGTGGCTGGGTAAGACTGAGGTAGAAAATCCATAACAGAAAATACATGGGAAGTTAAAATTCATCAGTGCTTTGGTGATCATAATTGACCAATATCTGCTTATAAAAAAATGAATAATATAAAAATTTCTTTTGATTGAGTGATGGAATAAATAGGAAGATTATTTGTTGTCAATATGAATATTGAAAAGATACCTTTAACCTCAGATTCATCATTCACTTCTCTGAGTGGTATTTAATGAAATACAGCAGAGTGGAGCAGGTTCAGCTGCAGTAAATTGATCTAGTTTCATTAAATGTATTACACCTGAGGGTTTGGCTTTCCAGCTTACACATCTGACTAGCATCTTTTGAAGGTGAGAGGTAGCACATTTCTTCTTTTAAGTATTGTTTGTAGCAGAGGATTTTTTTAACAAAAACTACAGAAACAGTTGATTGTGTTTGAAAGTGAAAAATGCTCAGGGCATTTTCTCCTTTGCTGAGAACTAATGTTTAAGCCACAAAGCAGAAGAGTGATTTTTAAAGGTAAATACTTCCCTTAGAATCTTTGTACTACACAAGTAAAAGAGACAACAGTAAGTGGGTCTCAAGTTGTTTCAGTACTCATAACAACATACACGGCTGGTGAAAGCAATCCTACAGCCATAGGAGAGGAGGAGAAAAGTGTGTTCTGAAAATATGTCTACAAGTTCTTAGAAATTACTGCCATGTTTGAGCAATTAATGAGCAATTAATTATGGGAAGGAATGTATGCAGGATTTTGTGCTTTCTGTCTTTGTAAAGGCATTTTTATTTAAAATATTGTATTTATAAAAGCTCACGTTTACAAAGGAGAAACACAGGTAGGGGCTGCAACTGAAGGACCTGTAAAATAGTTTGTTGCAAAGTCCAGATTATTTATGCATAGTCTTCCATTTCTCTGTAGAAGCAAGCAGGTTAGCTTGTGTTTGATGTCCTTTTTTGGTTGGACTCTTGCAGTTATACAGTGGGGCCGATGTCTATAAATGCTTCCTCTCCTGCTGCCACTATTTACTTTGGCTCATGCATATCCCTTACAGTTTAATTTCCTGAAAATAAAAGGGAAAAAAATATAGGTTAGATTAGCATGAAGCCATTTCTTTGAGTGACTCCTTTAGTTGAAATACCCATAACACTAACGTGCACTGCTTAAAGAAGACCATTCTGTACAATTCTAATTTATTAGTGAAATAAACCATGAGTTTATTTTTTTTAAATGTAGTCTTATTAAAACTCATATTGAGCGACCCCATTTTCACAATCAAAAATGTGCATTCAAACGAGGAGAAAGTCCTGCTTCTACCTACAGATAAATTCAGAAGAAATGGTGAGTGCAGATTTAAAGTGGAAGATTTAAACATTAAGTGTAAGCAGAAGTAGCCATCTACACAGTGAAAGGACTTAAGGAGTGTTTCATTCGGGACTTATTTTCTGCTATGTAATCCAGCTTTAGATAGAGATAAGATAGAAATATTGACTCTAAATTGATATCTTTGCTTGTCTCCAGATACTTAATTTTCTACTGTAGTACCAGAAGGTATAATATAAAGTAAGTTGTTTCTGACTTAGGAGAACTAAGAAGTCTCCTGGTAATGCCACTAATGTAATTACTGGAATGAGATGGGGCCAAGCCGCCTTTAAAAACCACTTTAACAAATATGAAAGCGTGGTGGTGATACGGAGAAACGAGTCAGCTGTGGCTTAGCAGAGTGAGCAGCAGGAGTGGTTTTGGCTTTTTCCTCCCCCTGCTTCCCAAGCCATCCACCCATTTTTATTATGCTCTGTCATACAAGAGAACATGACTCTAGTGCCTCACAGCCCTTGCCTGTGGCTTTGTTAACTCCTGGTGTAAAGGATGTTTTTAACAAAGAGTTTTGCAGTAAAGATGTTAATTTGAAGGTACTTTGTAAAATCTACTGTGCATATATAAAAAGAGTTTCTCTGCATGGAGAATTCAATTTGTTTGGCCCCTCCCGTCACCAAAGTCTGGAGCAAATCGTGGGCTGACTTCCATGGCGTGGGGGCAGGCCCCAAAAGAGGAGCATGGCAAATTGACAGGCACACAAGTAGCGCTCTAGTCTCCACAGCCCCTTACGTGTTCTTGTGTCGGTCCACTGATTACACGCAAAAAGTGTTTGAAGGTGTTCCGTGTCTAGATTGTATACTGCAGGCCATCACATGTTGCCTCAGAAAGCTCAGCAGCAGATCTGTGCCATACAGCAGCACGAAGAAGAAAGAGCCTGACATAAAAGTGAAAAAGCATAAAAGAAAGGAGACCAGTAATGAGCTAAATATGTGTCTTAACTTTGCTGTGGACACGCACTCATTTTCTTCTGGCTTTCCCTCCAGAACAACCCACCTGATGTCAAGTAACTGGCACATGGAATGGGTTACAGATGGATCAGCATCATGACTCTTGTAGCTGTGTGTGATTATCTGTCGCACAGATGTTTCGGCTTCTATTTGTTTGCTAGCGGCCAGCCGAGCAGCCAGACCTGCCTTTCTTTTCCTGCCTGAGGAGTGGAGAGGGCTTGCCCACAGATGTTAAACTGAAGGACACAGTGGAGTGTAGCTGAGCTGAATATGTGTAGTTAGCTCCAGTGCCTTCTTGGGCAGCATCACCCCCTGAGAAACAACTGGGAAAGATTTATGGGCTTCATCTGAGAAATTTTCCAGATGCTGCTTAATAAATGGAGACACTCTGCATTAGTTGCAGTAATAAGGATTCCCCAGCTCAGAGCACGCCACTTGCAGCACACAAGATATGCATGTTGTGATTTACCAGTTACTACAGCAATGAAAAGGATTTTTTTGTTTGTTTGTTTGCTTTTTTCTTTTCAGTAAGCCATCAAACTCCCATTATACCCCAAAAATTAAGATTAGGTGTGACTGAAGCCTGTAGACTTTCACTGTGGAATTTATTTCTCCACTGATGTGGCGCTTATGCATCAGAGCATCAACTGGAGCTGCACGAACAGATCTTTCAGCTCCTCTTGTTGACTTTGTGGGAGTTCCTGAACCCAGCTGTAGCTTCTTGACCATAGTTTATATGACATACCTGCCATTCACTAGGGTGGCATTTTTCTGTACTCATTAGCAGCGGAATGAAACTAGGCCATCCACGGTCTCTGACAACACAACTGTACTGAAGCCATCCAGTGGCTCAGCATATAGAACTAGTGAAAACTCAGTTTGAAAGAGTTGATAGTTGTACGGAGGGGGAGGCAGATGGGAAGAGGGATGCAAGTCATGGTGAAAGGTGGGAGGTGGTCCCCTCTCAGTATATTTGACCTTGGTGATACAAATCAGTATTTGCTTGAGATCAAGTGGGCCTGTTGAGTAAATGGTAATTACTCACTTGACCCTGCAGATGCTTACTCACGTGTCTGATTTGTGTCTCTCTCAACAAAGCAGTGATTTTTTTTCCAGTTTTGGCTTTTTGGATTACGTTTGGACTATTTTGGAATGTATTTGCTGCATCTTAAATAAAAACATAAACTGTACTTGATTGCAAGCCTCAGGCATCTGGTACCTCAGCAGAGCTTTACAATAGCTGTTAATGGTGTAGAAAGAGCGTTGTCTGGGTGGCTGTGTTACATCACCACTGCTTAAATAGGGATGCTTGTACCGTGCACAATAAAAGCTAAAGTCTTTCCAGGCGTGGACAGACATGCTTGTATCTCTTTGTGCCACAGGAGAGGTGACAGCAGCTCTTTTCTCACTGCTCCTTTGTCAACTTTTGGTGCCTTCATACTTTAATTTAGAAGCTTCTGTGAATATTCCCCAATTTGCTTGTAGCAAAATATAAACTGCATTAAAACTTTTCTTATTTCTTAGAGTTCTTTTATTATTTTGCATCATGGGGAATTGTAATTAGATTAATTTCTGCATTTATGTTTGAAGAATATGAAGGGAGACTAATTCCTCTTGATTACCAGCCGTAACAGTGTAACAGATGCGTAATGTTTTCATTATTCTGCCTTGTTTTTAGCTTAGCATTACTGTGTAGCACTCTGTATGTACATAGTGTTTTCTAGCCCAAAACAAGTGACATAGGCACTCCAGTTCTTTTGGGTTTTTTCCCCCTCTACATTATATTTTGGCAATGCACAGTACCTGGTATTTGCTGTGGAAGCTTTAATTTTGTCTGTGCAAATCCTCTACAGTGTTCAGCATCGGTGAAAGGAGTCAATAATTG